>MJUU01000459.1:1938-21474 GCA_002080025.1 Modiolus philippinarum | reverse complement strand
TGACTCGTAGCAATAAAGAAATAAATCTGCTATGAGAGGTGCACAGTTGGTACCCATAGGAATACCTATTTTTTGCCGATAGACTGTATCACCGAAACGAACAAAAATATTATCAAGAAGAAAATTTAATGCTGTTATCATATCCTGACAAGTCCAGTTGGTATAGTTGTCTTGTTCGTCGTGACTGAAAAACGATTTTAATGTATTGCAACAAATGTACGTACATCCTGATTTTTTGAAGGACCATTTGATCAAATACGAAAATTTCTTTTTGACGAGTGCATGTGGTAATGTAGTATAAAGGTTAGAAAAATCATAGCTATTTACGGAGGTGTATGCTTCATTAACAGATCGAAGTCTTTCTAAATCTTCTACCGAATGTTTAACACTCCAAAAGTAGTTAATTCCACTGTACTCATAACATTTGTTGCTAAAGTTGATGACGAGATTTTTATGGTAGCAAGTGCACTGGTCAATAAAACAGAAATTTAAGAACATTTACTTGATGCCGAAATAAAAACGAAATTTGCAAGGAGTTTTGTGAAGTTTAGGAAGCCAATACATAGTAGGAATGCTTTTATAATTAGAAGTTGCTTTAAGTTCCACTGCAGCTATCATGTGATCATCAATTATTTGTGTTTCTGTTGACGTGGTAGCTTGAAATGTACTAGAATTGGTGATTTCATTCCGAAGCACCTCGATGTAATAATTACGTCAAACATCGACCACATTATTGGCTGCTTTATCTGGAGGAACAAATATATACTCTTTTTCCAAATCTATTAACTTCCGTTTGATTTTTTAAATCGCGAGAATGCTATTCTGCTGCTTATAATGTGTCTCAAAATGATTTATTCGGATATCAACAACTTCCATGCATTTGTTAATGAAAGTGTATAATGATTTTTTATCCGCATTTTCTCTTTTACACCACTTTTTACAGAATGACATGACGGCTTTTTTAATGACTTCACGACAGCCCTTCCAACTGATTTTTGAAGGAGGACGATATTTGGGGGAAAGGTTTTACCTCTCGGTCCTGGACGATGTTGAGGTCTCCTGTAATGACCACTAAGTTCATATCGAAACTTCGAGCTTGCACAATTTCAGGTCAAGGTCAAGGGTGAATTTTGATTGATTTCAGGATTTTTGGTAAGAGGTGAATAATTAAAATTAAGGTCTCTGGTAGGTTTTTGTAAGTATAAGAAATAATGGGTGGTTCCAAAATAAGGAGGAATAAGTTTGATAATTTTTGAGTCTCTAAATATACTAAATACATCAATAAGATCGATCCCTTTGTTGATACAAAATGTATACGGTAAATTAAGGAAATATCTTTTATGGTCTTCAGGTTTATCAATTTAAGGAAACAATTTGTGGCAGCAAAGTGCGCTGATTATTCCAGCAGCTTCATACATTGGACTGTAATATAATATGGTAATGCATTTTCCAATAAAGAGTTTAATTAAACAATAAGAATTTAACATAATTCACAAAGCAAATTATGTCTGCCGTTATTTTTTAAAGGTTGAAACAAGGTCAGAAATTTAAACTGAAGTTCTGTAGTATTTTCGTTTATTACGATTGATACGCTTACAGTGAGATCGTTTATTTTTTCTAAACAATATCCATAATATTGATGGAAGAAGTTCTTGATATGATAAGCACTCATACATAACGAAATTATTTTGGTTCTCAGAATTTACAAAATGGCCACTGTTGCCATGGAAATTGGGAAAAGGCTGGAAAAATTCAAAGTGCCTCAAATTGGATGAAACTACCGAAAGGTTGCCTAGCACCCATAGAAATGATTTTTAATCTCAGAATTGCACTAGTCTTGTATATTTTGTGGAAAAAAGGGAGAGGTATATCATCGTGTCCATATTTGTACTGTGTCAACACCTTTGTTGTGTCCACACAAACTTTAATTTGTAGATGCCATATTGATTCAGGGTTCAGTGAGTGGGGGCATAAATGGTTGCCATTCGGTGACGGCACTAGTTTTTCATTTTTGCCAGATAATTTATGAACTATTGGCGGGTGGCCATTCAGCCAAAATGGGTCAGCATCCAAACCTCTGTTTGGGACATAGGGTAGAATAGACTCAAAAGTTTCATATTCTAGTTTTAAATGAGAGTCCAAGTAGGCGACACATTTACCATATGATGACAACCCGTGTCTTGGAGGACGGAATCTTGTTGAAACACATTACTTTAGCCCTTACTTCAAGGCGTAAATATTATGACAGAATACCTTTTTAGTTATCATTCTCTAATCAGAATCCTGAATTTTCTGAAACTAAAATGTCAAAAGATGTTGCTGGCTCACGGACCAATCGTGTAGATGTTATTCAGGAGGGTTGTATCGTTGGGTAACCCCCGGAATGATGTTTGTCTCCGTAAAGGCTACTCTGTATGGGTAGACTTTCTCAGTATATCTAATGCTTTCGGTTTACACTTGTGGACTAGCAGTGAGTTTGACCTACATGGCATATGGCATGAAGGTGGACCCGGATTGATTTCCAATCCATATCTTTTTCATATTCACTGTGTATGAGCTCACCCTTTTTTGCATTCAACCAAGGAGGCACAGGCAACTAGCTGTGGTTGGAATAGTTACGGAGATTAAAAGAAAAACTTGAAAATCTGACTGCTACATATTCATAGTTATAACAATGACTTTAAGATGAAAACTAAATAAAAATGACTTTAAGATGAAAACCAAATAAAAATGATTTTAAGATAAAAACCAAACTTTCAATGTTGTTCTTGACAAAAACATCAAAGGATGTTCGGAGGATGTCGTAAGAAAAAAAAAAGACGCAAAAAAATGTGACAGGCAGAATCAGTCTTAAATTCTGCTGACACTAAATAAAGTTCGCGAAATTCCTTAAATGTATGCACTGAATTCCAATTAAAATTAGTCATGGTGTCATACAAGACAGAGACTGTAATCTGTCTGACCTACCTTTAATGACATTTCTAAGAAATTAAAGTGCAAGGTGTAATAGATTCACCAAATTGTTGACACTGAAACAAAAATTTAAAAACCTATCTGTTTAAGTTTTTCAAACCTTGGCTACAAATCCATACATCCAATCAAGATACAATTTCAGAAAACGAAATGTCATATCCACGATTCCACCTTCACACTTTAATTTGATTAATTCACCACTTTCAACACTTAATCCGGTAGTCAGGCTTTCTCCATTAACGATATCAAAAAAATGCAACTCTTTACAAAAAAAAACAAAAAAAAAAAACAAAAAAAAACACTTAACTGTCTATTTATAATGAATGCAATCGTGAATTTTCTTAAATTCAAATGTGCGACGCCAGGTATTGTGCCACTTGTCTTCGCCTGGTCCAGGAGAATGCTGCTGAATCTAATTTCAATGACAGGAATTTTATCATCCCATTGCCCATTGGCATCTTTCAGCCCGGTATATATGATAACCTGAAGCAAGCCAGGCTGCGAGATTCGGTACGTTGGAGAAACCGAGCGTCCATTACAGCGACGCACCAAGGAGCGTTTTTTGTATGTTTTTTTTCTAAAAAGTTTAGATCCTTTATATACTAATACAATTCAATTTGTAATCATGAAAGGAAATTTATAAAAGTGCAACAGTTAGAAATTTTAGAAAAATCCCCCTATCAATCCTAGAGAGACTTTCTAAGAGCTAGAAGAGAAGGTGAACTGTCTTGGATTAAAAAACTTTAGACAGCTTATCCATTAGGGTTAAATGATAACATCATGGGTCAGGGAAACATTTCTTAGCGTGCTTCCATTAACATCATGGCAATTTCTTATCCGAAATTACGCCATGGATTTTTACATAGTCGAAGAGTGAATTATAATATAAAAAGCAAACGTGGAAACCTTACAAATGTTAAAGAACTATATACTGTTTTAAAAAAAACAATGGGCGGCAATGCTTATTCAGCAAATTGTGTCGAATTGCTGTTACCAACTTTATTAAATATTTTTGGAATGCGATACTATGTCTGTTAATAGTCCGCTCTATGAATCTTCTGAAATTATTGAGTTATTCTGCTCTCATCGGCTTTTTCCGAGAATCGACAAACCCGATGAAAATTGGATAATATTATATAAATAAAGGGAATTGGTTTGATTGATAGTGCAAGCATTAATCGGGACCCGATATTCAAAAATTCAAACCCGTATATTTTGACAACAAGGATATGCCTATCATTTCCTTTTCTTACAAACAAGCTACTAGAATTTTTTTTTTCAATTACTCTTCTATCACCTGTGATGCAGATTTTGAGAAAAACTACTCCAGCAGCTGAAACTGTTCCATGTCGCCATACCGCTACGACCCTTGTGGGCATATATTAACGAGGAACTTACACATCATTGAAGATAAAGAAGTTCGACTGTTATTTAGAAAAGGGCCTAGAAAATTAATGGCAAGCTTGTTTTGATATTATTAAAGACGTAGTCGCTAATTATTGTATAAAATGGTGGAAACGCACAAGTTCACACAAACTTGCACTTAACCTATTAATAAAATTATTACCAAATTCACTAAAGAATTAATTTTTTTAAAGATAATTATGAGCTAAGATGTCTTTTAACAGAAATAAGTCAAAATTGAGAGATCTAGGCAAAATATTTGTTTGGCCCTGTTGACAAAGCTTCCAACAACGTTGCTTCAATTTGAAGGAAATACTATATCGATGTTCAACAACACGAATTAGCCCAGTCTAATATCTTCAAACTAACCAATTGTGACTCACCAAACAATTTTACAGATATGCTCAAAGTTCAACCTAACGATAACACCTTGCCTGCAATTTACTGGATTCCAGAGCTTCACAAAAACCCCTACGTTTTTTTCGGCATCGAACAAATGTTCTGCTACTAATTTGTCAATCCATTTAACTAGTGCACTTACTTGTATAAATATGTATAAAGGAGTTAATAATAAAAAATTATGAAAAAAAATGATCAAAACTTTGCTGTCAATTTCTTTTGGAATGAAAAAATTCTATTGACATTTTAGATACAATTAATATTAAAAACCAGTTTCATAAATCGACAGTTAAGATTTTTCGGCACTTTCTTCAACGCTTCTATATAATTTGATTAAATCTAAATGGGACAACTGATCAAAAGGTCTTTTAAATTTTCTGGCCAGCAGTTCATTAGTTGTAACAAAAAACAAGGATTCTTTTCTTATATTACTTACAACAATCATTACTCCTGGACATGTGATGATGAGATTAAAGCACATAATCTTTTGCTTGACAAAATTTCGGTTCGCTTTGGCAACATTGTTTATCAGTAGGTCATTGGCCTTCCCATGTGAACTTCTTATTGCAGATCTTATTCTTTTATACCACGAACTTGACTTCATGAAAAAAAAACTACAAAATAGGACCATACAAAACAGTGATCAACTTATTTCTATTATCAATAATAACAGCAGGTATATTGACGATATACTTACTATTTACAATCCCAGTTTTAAGATTATGTCGACAAATTTAACCACAACAACTGAAACTTCATAAAGTTAACAATGATTCCAAATATTGCTCTTTTCTGGATCTAACTATCATCGTTGACTCTAGTAAAATAAAAAACTAAAATTTACGATAAAAGGGACTGTCTTGAACTTGCTATGAGGTATGAGTAAAGCTCGTTGTTGAAGGCCTCATGGTGACTTCAAGATGAAGAACAACAATAAAAGCGTTGTTCCATTGCTTATTATTACCATGTATTTGTAGAGACTTTGTCTCATTTGCATTTACTCCATATCCCTTCATTGTTAATTTTAGACTGGAGTTTGTCTCTCTTGCAGTGTGTAGTCCGTAAAAAGATTCCCTATGAGAGAGATGTATGCTCTATATACATTTCAGTTATGGTGTACTTGTTCTTGAGAGAATCTCTCATATGGATACGCTATCACACTTTCACATTTTGGGTTTTTTTAAAATTTTTTGTAATCTAAAATTGTAACTATGACCACCTGTTTATTGTGCCCACTTCTCATGATTTTATTATGCCAAGTTTTCTTACAATTGGCTCGATGAGTGCCCTGTGGTTGTTTGAATGTTGTGATCGTCTTCTATCGTCCTTTTGTCGGGCAATGGATGACAGCGATTGTAAAAATACTTTGCCAGTTAAGTTTATGTTTGTTGACGATCCCGCATCCATGGATCATTAGGTAAAAAAGCATGGATGTAGTGTTGCTCGACAATTAGCAATGAATTCCGCTCAAACCGGTACTAGGGGCCGTCTTGAACTTGCTATGAGGTATTAGTAAAACTCATCGTTGAAGGCTTCATGGTGACTTAAAGATGTACTGGGTACATGCCAGTCTGCTACTTGTCAAGTGACATTGACCTCATTTGCACGGTTCATTGACTTTGTGAATATTGCGACAAAGTTTTACATTCAAGTCAATTTCTGGGCCATTGTAATGTATAGAGATACCATATTTGGTGTAATGCTTCATTGTAATGAGAACATGCCAGTTTGTCATCTGTCAAGTAACTTGACCTCAATTTCATGGTCTGGTGACTTTGTTACTTTTTAGCTCACCTGGCCTAAAGGCCATGTGAGCTTTTGCCATCACTTTGCGTCCGTCTTCCGTCCGTCCGTCAACAATTTCAAAAATCTTGTCCTCTGAAACTGCTGAGCCAATTGTAACCAAACTTGGCCTGAAGCATCACCAGGGTATGCAGTTTCAAAATTGTCTTCGATTAGTCCGAAGACTAAATTACATGGCTGCTGTTGCTAAAAATAGAACTTATTTAGGGGTAAATTGTAGTTTTTTATGAATAACTCAAATACAGTTACAGATATCAAAAATCTGACATGGAGTAAAAGTGATCAGCATAGCAAGATATACCTGCCCTTCAATTTTGAAGAATATTTGATAAACCGTCTTGGAGTTATTGCCCTTTTTCAGTAAAATTTTCAAAATTTTGTGCATTTTTTATTTTTCATTACAAAAAGTGTAACAGATAGAGGTCAAGTTTATATTGCTAAAAGGTTCAGCATATCAAGATCTACAAAACCTGCAATTTTGAAGAAAATCCCAAAACCCTTGTAAGAGTTATTGCCCCTTTTTCACAGAATTTTCAAGATTTTCATATTGTTTGTCTTTTATTTCCAAAACAATAGAAGATGAAGGTTAATTGTAAATTGATAAAATGTTTGCCATGCTGTGTGGATTTCAAAAACTGGTGTTTGAAATTGTTTGTTGACTGCCATTTTCAAAATGGCCGCCAAAAAAAGCGGGAAAATTCAACATTTTTCGATTTCAATGAAATTTGGTCTCCAAATAGATATTGATGTAGCGACTTCAAAACCGGTGTTGAAAAGTGTTCGTTGACTGCCATTTTCAAAATGGCCACCAAAAAGGCGGGAAAATTCAACATTGTCCGATTTCAATGAAATTAGGTTTCCAAATAGATATTGATGTAGCGACTTCAAAACCTGTGTTGAAAAGTGTTCGTTGACTGCTATTTTCAAAATGACCACCAAAAAGGCGGGAAAATTCAACATTGTCCGATTTCAATGAAATTTGGTTTCCAAATAGGAATTGATGTTGCAACTTCAAAACCGATGTTTTAATATTGTTCGTCGACTGCCATTTTCAAAATGGCTGAAAAAAAAGGGGGAAAATTCAAAATTGCCCGATTTTCAATGAAACTTGGCTTCCAAATAGTTATTGATGTCGCAACTTCAAAATTGTTTTCTTACAACCATTTTCATTATGCCTGCCAAAAAAGGCAGGAAAATTCAACATTGTCCGATTTCAATGAAATTGGATTTCAAGTGGATATTGATGTCCCGACTTCAAAACAGGTGTTGAAAATTGTTCGTTGACCGCCATAAAAGGTGGAAAATTCAACATTGTCTGATTTCAATGAAATTAGGTTTCCAAATAATTATTGATGTTGGGACTTCAAAACTAGATTTGAAAATTGTTTGTTGAGCGCCATTTTCAAAATTGCCACCAAAAAGGCAGAAATTTAAACATAGTCTGATTTCAATGAAATTTGGTTTCCAAATATATATTGATGTCGTAACTTAAAATTATGGTGTTGAAAATTTGTTGACTTCCATTTACAAAATGATGTCTCAACTTCAAAACCCGTGTCGAAAATGGTCCTCAGCAAGAACGTTTTTGTCAAAAAATCCTAACCAAGAAATATAGTAAAACATGATCACACTTGAAATACAGTTAAAGATATTGGTGGTGTTGGAATTACCAAAGTTTGAGGGACTGAAGTTCATATTATAACTTACTATGTTATCTTGATTGTGTCAACAGTAAGCCAGGTGAGCGATACAGGCTCCCGGGAGCCTCTAGTTTTGCATTTTCGCCCATTTCTCAGCAATTAAGGAATCTAAATTTTTTATATTAGATTTATTCTTACATATTAATGGGTAAATGCCAGTTTGACACCTGTCAAGTAACAATGACCTCAATTTCATGTTCCAGTGACTTTTACATACATGTAATTTAATCAGCAATACGAACGTCTAGCTGGACTGTCCATATGTTTATTGTTATATCTTAGTAGGTACACCTGTCAAGTAACTTCATGTTCCAGTTTTGTTTGTTTTTTCTTTTACATTTATGTCCTTTTTTCAGCAATTATAACATCCATGCTCTCCATAGAAGCTTTCTTGCTTCCCCTTGTTGGGAAAATGCCAGTCTGACACCTAGCAATTAACCTTGACCTTATTTTCACGGTCCGATGACTAAGTTATTTATTTTGTTTTACATTCATGGAATTTTTCAGCAATTGTTACACATTATGGTCTCCATAGTAGCATTATTCCTACATCTTAGTTGGTACATATCAGTCTGCCACCTGTAAAGCAATCCTGGCCTTAATTTTATGGTTCAGTGGCATTGTAAATTTTGACATTCATGTTGTTTCTTGACAATAGTAGTAACAATACTTAAACATGTGGTATGTTGTTAATTCTAAGGGATGATGTCAGCCTGACACTTAGCATGTTACCTTGACCTAAATGTCATGGTTGAATGACTTATTTAATTTTCTAAATTTGTCAAATATTTTAAATTTGAATCGGGCATTAATGTCTCGACCTTCTGTAACAGGTTCTTCATGTATAGACGATAATGTTTATATTCTGGCGGGACATATATGTGTCTACAATTGTTTTGAGTTACCTTTTTCTTGTCGTTTTTTTATCGCGATCTTCATTCAAATCCAGGTGTTTGATATTTTCGTGGTTTGAAAATAAAGTCGCGGAAAAAACCCTGTAGTTAAGATGTCTTATCCAGATGAAAGACTAAACAAACACTTTATTAGAAGATATTCGACAGACGACAAAATCAGTTACATAAATCTTGATCGGTATTTACACACAACAACCACAAAGTAAGCAAGAAATTATTAAGCATAGCAGTATCAGTAGTATATGACATGTCATTATTTATACCAGTATGTCGTGGCAAATTACGCAATTACACGTCACAGGAAACAAAATATTGCAAATTAATCGAAAGAATATTCAACTGCATCTACAACGCCACTTTCTTTAAAGCCATTGAAAATAAGTTCTCTCTTCCTGCGAATGTAGTCATACATTTTCGTGATCCATTTTGCACCTAATGGTTTGATTACGGTCAGTGACAAATCCACTTTAACCTGTTCAAGGTCATCATTCGCTGCATTATCTTTGGTTATTTTCTCGACATACCAGTTTTCAAATTAAGATTTTAGGAAATGTTTAACACTTTTGCTTACACTCAGTACCATCGGTTGAAGAAGATCGGTAAAATTCAGGGGAATCGTTGTGTAAACCTAACGATCACTTGTTAACTTTGTTAGAAAATCATCGACGATCTGAGCACGGAAACAGACGAAAATGACAATTGCTTTCTGATGAAGCGGTGGATCTTTACGGTCTATAACATGACTGAGATTTGGTTTGAAGATTTTATCAATAAAATCAAACATTATACTCTGCGACTTTTTAGGAAAACATGAGGCGTCATCTAAAAAGGAAGTGTCCTAGCTTTCCAAAACTGGTCTATTTTTTAAAATTGGTTCAGAAATGGGCAGTCAAAGTTAAATAAAATACTATGAAAGAAATTCCAAACCCTAGCATATTTACCGTATAATTTAAGGTAAATGAGTTAAAAAGACTTTTTTTTGTACGAGTTTTAAGAAATGTACTCTGTGATTTTGTTTAAACTCTAACCATAGCCCCAACCCTAACCTTTTCGGAAACCCATTTTGGCAATTTTCTACCATTTCTATTGCTCGGATCGACCACAAATTCGAAAAACCGCCCCGGATTTTTCTCCGTTGTAGACGACAAATTTAAACGAAGGCACCGTACAAGGTTTTTAAAAGGTTTGGATTAATGAAAACATCAAGACAAATTGAAGACGTTATCTTTGTTTTACATTTATTAATATCGGTAAAATTTATTTAATCAATTACCCGTTATTGATTTTTGTCTAAGTAACACAGGCAATCTGACCTTCAAAATATTAAATTTCTAATACTTATGAAACAATAAAATTAGCAGTGTCAGCCTAGTGGTACACAATTAAATTACCTGTGGTTTGTCCTAATTATACCCCACGCAACGAAGTTGCGGATGGTATATAGTTTTTTGACTGGTCCGTCTGTCCGTCTGTCATCACTAAGGGGTATATCATTTGTCCGGATAACTCCTTCTACAGTTTTTTTAGATATGAAGTTTTTATTTTGCAGGTTGATTGTACATATATAAAAAATGTGCATGCTACTTTGATTTTGATTTTTGATCATTTTTGACAAAAATACACATTGATGAACTTAGTCATTTTTATGGATAATATTGCTTATAGGGTACACCATTTGTCCGAATAACTCCTTCTACAGTTTATAAGATAGGAAGTTTTTATTTTGCAGGTTGATTGTACATATATCAAAGATGTGCATGCTACTTTGATTTTGTTTTTTGATCATTTTGACAAAAATACACATTGATGAACTTTGTCATTTTTAAGCATTATATTGCCTATGGGGTATATGATTTGTCCGGATAAATCCTCCTTCAGTTTATAAGTTAAGAAGTTTTTATTTTGCATGTTGGTTGAATATATATCAAAGATGTGCATACTACTTGGATTTTAATTTTTGATAATTTTTGACAAAAAATTACTTTTTGATGAACTTTGTCATTTTTATATATAGTATTGCTTACTCTAGGTTACTTTTGGAGTTCAATAATGCAGCATTTTCTGATATGTGGGGGCGTGGGGTCTGTGAGGTTGCTCACTAAGGTTCTTTAATTTATAATAATTTCTGGGGGTACATTGTGGTGATCAGCACGTTCTTTGATTTTTTGAAGAAATTTCTAGTTTTTCACTGTCAAAGTATTCAATTTTATCAGCTTTTTTAGGTGTCGTTCCTTTGCTTTTTACAAAGTTCATTCTCTGGACAAGTGATAAAACCCAAACACGGGTAATTGAAATGTGCCCACAAATCTCAACAAGCAATGATCGATCTTTTGCAATAACTATTCCCCGCGCAGCAGCTCGAACAATCTTTGTATTTATGACTCCTCCTGACTTTTGGACTTTCTTGACATAACTTTGGATTTGTGAATCAAGTTCTTCATGTTCTTCTCCTATTAGAAGTTTTCGTCCCCGTTTTCTTGTTGGTAATTCCTTGTTGGTCATTGTATGTAAGTTTACGTTTCCTTGAACCCAGTTCTTTGAGATAATCCTTTTTGAAACCGCGTACGGTACCTTCATTTAATTTTCTGGACCTCAAAGGAGAAAACTTTCTCACAAGTGAATTTGTTCAATGTTCCGCGGCATATTTTCCAATGTCAAGGCGCTGTTGTGGGCTATAAGAAGAGTATTTCTCACGAGTCGCTTTGGGACTGTCATTAAGAACCTTTTCAAGTTCAGCAATAGCTTCTTTGAATTCCGGATTTTATGGCAATTTGTTTTTATCGACGACCCTCATTTATTTAAGCAACGACATCTTAATAAATAAAAGTGACAACAAAAGTCTGAATCGAACAAAGGGAGAGACCAGTAAGGAAAATCCGTATAACATTCGACTGAATCAGGGAAACACAATCCAACACAGAACATTTTTTGCAAGCCGTGAGATTCCTGACTAGGAATGGGCATTTTATAAATAAAATGGTGGGTTAAACCAGGTTTAATGATGTATCCACCTCTCACTAATATGACGACTAACTATAGCTTCTGTGTGCCCAGATTGTGTTAAATGTCAAAGCCTTAATATTGTCAAAACCTAGAATTTTTTTTCAAACAGGTAAAATACGATCTAATTTTTATTTATGAGATCGCAAAAATTATTATGGTATGGCGTAGTCGTCGGCGTCTGTGGATAGCATAATTTTAGTTCTAGTGATTGGATTGTTATCAAATTTTAGTATGATGTTTCTTGACAAATTCTTAAGAACCGTTTTTTTTTCGAGTTTGTTATCCCGCCCGTTTTAGAAAAGAGGGGTTTAATTAGGTATTTTCGTTTCTTTGGAAACTTTGGTTCTAGTGAGAAAATCCCTTTGATATTGGCTAGATTTTTTTCTTCAATGTCATGCAGTTTTCAACTATCAGATAGAGGTGGCTTTAAAACAATGTTTATGAAATGAATAAATGGCAATTGTATATTTCCTATATATCTGTACGATACAGCGGTTGTCGCAGCTTAGGATACATACTATGTGAAATGTGAAAAAAAATATCACAAATGCTATAAGCTTGATCTTTTTAATACCGCTGTCGGATTTTCGGACTTCTCTGGTTTTTATCCATTTTAAAACTTAATATTTTTCCCGGTGACCCCCTTATTCTTTTCCTTAATTTCATTTTAAGCATCTTTTGGAAAATTATGGCAAAGTTTATTCGATTGGTGTTATTTTGTCACATTCATTATTTGATTAACAATGCTCATGTCAAACCCATGAAAAATGCAGTTGAGCAGTTTCCCGCCATTTATTAAACACACGTAACTAAAAAAATTACATCGGTAACCATCATTTTTTGTCGCCTAAATTACTTCTTTATCAGTTTACTAACAAAATATCACATTGAATGGAGATCGATGTTATTTTAAAATTGAGCAGCGAACATCCTTAACAGAAGGAAGTGAATCAACTTTAAATGAATGTTTAAAAAAATCGTTTTACCTTTCATTTATTAGCAATAAATAGATAAAACGTAAATGCACATTAGACAAATTTTCTACAAATACATGGTAAAAATCAATGGAACAACGCTTTTATTGATATTCTTAGTCTTGAAGTCACCAAGTGTTTTTAAAAAATGAGCTTTACTCATACCTCATAGTAAGTAAAGGACGGCCCATAGCACCTGTTTGAGTGGAATTCATTGCTAAATGTCGAACAACGCTACAACCGTGCTTATCACCATCCATTAATGCTTGATTGTCAACAAAAATAAAATTGACTGGCAAAAATCTTACAATCGCTGTCATCCGTTGCCGCAAGACAAAAAGACTAACAGAGGACATCCACAACAGTTAAACAACCACAGGGGCTCCTCCAGCCAAAAGAAAAATTCTTCGACTTAATCTCTAGATTCGCTGTGCTGTCACTAGATATCGTGATCTTATATATATGCGTCTGAAAATCAGCCAAACTTTGTTAGATCTGCACATTGGTAGTTACCTCCCCGGGATTCGAACCATCACTGTTGTGACATCTTTGGCAACACCGCCTGCACTACGTCCAGCGCCCTAGTGCTTATTGCCTAATGGATGTTTCGTTAAGAATTGTTTATATATAAAAGAAACAATAGACGAAAGTTAACAGTTCACAATTAATTCAGTTGATATT
Organism: Modiolus philippinarum; assembly: GCA_002080025.1. NCBI lineage: Eukaryota > Metazoa > Mollusca > Bivalvia > Mytilida > Modiolidae > Modiolus > Modiolus philippinarum. The sequence continues at coordinate 7,623 of MJUU01000459.1, read as the reverse complement.
TCGACAACTTTCCGTGTCTTTATCAAAACACAATAAACAATAATCGTTTGTGATGATACAATGCAACTTTTTTTCTTCAATTTAATATATTTATTTGTTGCAGATGAAATACATCGTGGCATCGTTATGTGTGATGGTTTGGTTATTGAATGTATCATGGATCATAACTTCAAAGAATTAAAGAGTTGTAAGTTAGCATTGGCGTGGTTCAGAGCAATATGTTCTCACTACTGTTAAGAGACTGTCAAAATGCTTCTCAAAAAAGCGATTTGAAATTTAATGTGTATAGGGCCGTTGCAACACATGAAATAAAAATAACAAACTACTGAGTTTACTGTGAATTTAATTTTTGAATATGGCCACTTCGACAAATTATGTCTCTTCAGTGCAGATCGAATATTTGGAAATCAACCGAAATATGTGTAAAAGCTATTTCAAAACAAATGACCAGCGAGATTTAAAAAAGCCAAAATAGCTAGGACAGAGGTCCTTAGTTTTTAACAATTTTGTTTTAATTAAATGGATGCAATCGGTCTTCGGACCAGCACTTTTAGCTAATGGATTTGTAAATGCCTCCTTGGACTAACAGTCCAATAGCAGCGGCATCGGCCAAATGGTAATTGATTACAAACTAGCGAAGTTAGTGATGACAAATACCTACTTAATGAAAAATATTTGTTGGCAGACATTGACCGGTTTTACTTTTTTTTCTCAGTGACCGCTGCCGAAATGTATTGCGTCAATGACATATTTTAGCTGCTATCGATGTTGCTCAGCATTTTTGTCAAGAATACCTCTCAAGTGCACGCTAGGGGCCATTTTGATCTCGCTTGAGGGGCGAATATTGTTCACCTCTGGTTGAAGACCCTCTGGCAACATCAAGATGCAGACATCCTGTGAAATTTTCTAGAATATCTTCATCACCCATTTCGCCTGGGTTAATAATTGATGTACGTAAATCAACGTGTTCTGTTACAGTAGATTGACCGCTAGCTTTCAAATTTGGACGTTTTGCCACAATATCAGAATAAAAAGTTTGAAAACATGGTTTGAGTTCATCTGTGAATACTTGTTTGGTAGCAGATTCAGCGGTTGCAAATGATTGGTACAAGACTCGGGCACATACACAACTTTAATATTCGCATCACTAAGTTTCTGCAATACACTCTCACAGCAGTGAGCTTTGAACACATCAAATATTGCAAATGCAGGTTGATTTGTCCTTTGCAGTAACTTTAGTTATTTAAGGCACAGTAACATTGTTTTTGTTTTTATTGATCCAGTGGTTTTCAAAAAGTGTGTAATGTGCCACGATTTAGGCAAATTCACTTTCGGATGACATGCATCAGTAAGATCTTGATAAGTAAGCTGGGTTGGCACTAATTTACCCGATAATGAATACGCCAACAGAGCTGTAATGTGCCGTTTATCAGCCGTTCCGAGTACTTTCACTTGCTTCGATCCGGTCTCCTCCATAGTCCAATTACTGACAGGGACTAAATGCACACTAGTCTCGTCCCAATGTATTACAAGTTCGTCCGGAAAGTCATTATCTCTCACCACTTTATCAATACGAGCCAGATACTCTGTCTTTGCAACACTCTGAACAATGATTCAGTTTACAATTCCGCCTGCTTCCCGTGAATCCTTTATGTAGTCACAAATTAAAATTTCTTTGTCAATATGCTCTGGAAGTAGTTTCGGACAACCACACTGAATCAATTACATCTTCACCGATTTCAAATCCGACACAAATAAGTAGCTTTCATACTTCGTAAGGTACTTTCATTATTTTCCTGTCCATTAATGGCGAAAAATGTTTTGCTGCCTTCGAATTTCAATTTTTAATAGCATATCGTGGGATTTTTCCCTTCTTCTCGGGTGGATAATGGATATATTCTACTGCTTTCCCTTTTCTGCCGTTCGAGGCTGGTGTTCTTGTCGGGTCCTGCAAACCTTTTTCTACGTTATCGTTCAACTCTTCCATTAAATCCCTATTATACGGAGTTGCTGCTTTTTCTTGGTATGGTAACCTAGGTCCTGGTCCTGTATCTTGTGGTTCGCAGACTTTAACCACTTCAACATTTTGATATATCAACCATCCAAAGTTTACTTTTAAAATGCCGATTTCAATCAGAAATATCTGTGTGATTATACATATATCGTTAGTAAGTGATTACTTGTAATTAGTACATACGTACTGCATGCTGTAAAAAATTAACTAGCGTGCAAAGGGGAATAACTCAAATTGAGCAGAAGGCAAGATTCGCGAAAACATATTTTACGGCGTGAAAAAAATGCAAAAATGAAAACCTCGCGAAAACACATTGGATTAAATTCGCGCAATTCAAACCACGCGAAATTATCCTCTTTTACAGTATTTAAAGAAAAGTCGGGGACCATTAGTTCTCAATATGACAAGCCTTGCATGGAGGTATGTCTTTCTCCAAGTTTATCTGAAACGGAAGGGTAAATTTCAAATAACAATTACAATTTTTTTTACAAAGTATAAACATGTTCAAAGATTATAAAATAAAGGTTCAATTCAAGTTTACTATTAAATTTTAACATTTTTCCCAAGCACAAAAGGAACGTTTTGATTAGTTATCAGAACTCTTGCTTCATCCAAGTGTTTATCCTAAACAAATTCAAATAGGATGTTTTCACTTATTTTGATTTTGATGTAAACTGTAACTAGAATAATGACTTTCGGAAACGACAGTGATCCCCGCACCCCCAGTTTGACACAGAAAACAGCTATAGACCCTTGGTATAATTTTTCTTAACATTTTTGAAATTAAACTACTGACAGTCACTATTTTTACCATAAGGAATTAAAGAATATATGGTTGTTAGGCAGAATTCCAAAAAAAAAAAGTAGTCTTTGAGACTTTCAGGAATTTTACCAAACTTGGAATCATATATTTTAGAAATCAAATTGGAGAAATGTTTCTTCTAATTCTTACAAATGTTTTAACTATGGTTTCAATGTAGAATTCCAAAAATTAGTGGTCTTTGACAATTTCTGGAAATTTACCAAATTTGGAATCAATTATTTTGGAAATACAATTTGTGAAAATGATTGACCTTATCAAAACACATGCTAAAAGTATGGTTGCTAGGAAGAATTCCAAAAAATAATGGGTCTATGAGACTTTCAGGGTAATTTACCAAAATTAAAATCAAGAATTTTTTAAATCTTATTGTTAAATATGATTGTCCTAATTGAAACTGATCCTAAAAATATAGTTGATAGGTAGAATTTCAATAAATTAGTGGTCTTTGAGACTTTCAGGAAACTTACCAAAATTGGAATCAAGAAATTTTTAAATTCAATTGGTTAAAATGAATGCCCTAATGGAAACAAATCCTAACAGTTTGGTTGCTAGGTAGAATTCCAAAAAATACTTGGTCTTTGACACTTTCAGGAAATTCACCAAAATTGGAATCAAAAATTTTTGAAAATCAATTGGTGAAAATGATTGCCCTAATGGAAACAAATCCTAACGGTATTGTTGCTAGGTAGAATTCCAAAAAATAAGTGGTCTTTTACACTTTCAGGAAATTTACCAAAATTGGAATCAAATATTTTGAAATTCAATTGGTGAAAATGATTGCCCTAATGGAAACAAATCCTAACGGTATTGTTGCTAGGTAGAATTCCAAAAAATAATTTGTCTTTGACACTTTCAGGAAATTTACCAAAATTAGAATCAAATATTTTTGAAATCCAATTAGTGAAAATGATTGACCTTATCAAAACAAATGCTTTAAGTATGGTTGCTAGGTAGAATTCCAAAAAAAAAGTGGTCTTTGAGACTTTCAGACTTGCCAAAATATAAGATTATATGCCAAAATGTCCAAAAATATCAGTATTTGACATTTTCAGGAAATTTACCAAAGTTGGAACCGGAATAAAAATTCTGAAAGCTTATTGCGCATCTACAGACCATATGCAACAATTCTACAACAAAATTAATACCATAAATCCAAATATGTAGGAGGAGTTCGTGTCGCAAGGATTTGTGACGGACGGACGGACGGACGGACCGACGGACGAGGCCAACGACAATATCCCCGAACTTTCATTCGAAAGTGCAATGATAATTAGAAGTTCCCATGGAGAGTAATGTCTCTGCTTCTCCTGCTTACTGAGTGCATGTTTTACAGTTGATCGTTTCAACATAGTCAACACCAATTATTCGGATAAATGTCCAAAGAATACCGAAGCAAGAACCAAAATCATAAATCCAGACTATATTGCAATATAAGGATCACATACAGACAGAATGTAATAGACAAAGACGAAACAAACGACACAAAAACACACAAACAATGTAAACCCCCAAAACAGGAGTGTCATAAATGCTCGGGAGGGGTACGCATGACCAGCTCCACATATGATACCCATCACACAGCTAGTATAGCCTTGTTTGGTAGCGGATTAGTTAAGGTCATTTTTCTAACCCTTAAACAAAGACAATCAAAATCCATGGTCTAACCCTCAAGTTTTATGAATATCTGTTAAACTCTTCAGCATTCAGACATTTGTATCGGCAAATCTGCAACACAAATATATTCGACGAAGACAAATCTGAGATGCAACAGCTGTTTTGTAATGTTTTATTTTTCAGAGGAATAAATGAATATTCAAAGACAGCTCCCAGATTATTACATGTACAACACATATACAAACCCTATATAAATATCAAACTACAAGTACCGAATTTAGCTGCTAATTTAGTTCCTGCATATGGGCTTTTAGACAATTTATAGTTTTTCGCTGAATATTAAAACAAAACATTTTGAAGTTTTAAAACGAAACACGTGCAAAAAAAACTAAAAGAGAAGAAATAACCAATAAGATCTAAATTGAAAAGCCAAAATTAAGCCAAGGAAAGAGACATGCATGAGGGAGATGCTCCTTAATTTTTTAACATTTTTTGGGATAAAATTTTGATATGGCAAGTTTCAAAATAAAATATGTTTTCGGGTCAGTACCGAAGTATTGACTACAGGTTTTCGGATCAGAACCGAAGTACTGACTATTTAGTTGGTGAGTATTCCCGGGGTCTAACAGTCCACCAGCAGAGGTATCGGCCCAGTGGTTATAAATTTCAAAATACAATGTACCGAATTAAGTGTTAATTTAGTTAAATCGAGTATCAGTTTGGGGATAAATAAATTAAAGTATCATTAAATAACTTGTCATGTCCATCAGTCGATACGTTTTGTATAAATTTCTTGTACTGCATAACAGAGACAACAGTGGTAATGGTATGAAGTAGATCTTGCAGAGAACTGCAAAGTTCACTAGATCAGTACAGGGAAAATTCAAGATTGCCATTTTTTTTATCCCTAAGTTATCATTAGCAAATTGCATTAACCAATCAGCTACTTAACAGATCTTTCAAAAACATATATGCCTCACTGACCGTGTGACGGGTGCTGTTAATAGAGCAGGACATGCTTACCCTTCCGGAGCACCTGATGTCACTCTCAGTTTCACTGGAGTTCACACTGTGAGTGCCTTTGTTTTGAATGTTGTGATTCCTATTTCTGTGCTTTGTGTCTGTCTAACGTCATTGTTTTGTGTCTGGCGCCATTGTTTTCTGTGTTCTCGTTTTGGCTATGTCTTTGGACTTCGATTTTTGTGGATTTAACTCCTTTGTTCCTTCGGTATTC
>MJUU01000458.1:4630-28048 GCA_002080025.1 Modiolus philippinarum | reverse complement strand
ATATGGTCTTAAAAAGTGTTATTGACCGCCATTTACAAAATGATGTCTTCAAAACTGGTGTCAAAAGTGGTCCTTAGCAAGAACGTTTTTTTGTCAAAAAAAAGCCCAACAAAGACATATAGTAAAACATGATCAGACTCTAAATGCAGTTCAAGATATTGGTTTGTTCGAGCTACCAAAGTTGGAGAGACTGAAGTTCACTGCATAACTTACAATGTTAGCTTCATTGTGGCAAATAAAAACCAAGTGAGCGATACAGGCTCCTGGGAGCCTCTGTTTTCTGTAACTACTTGACATATTGATTTGATATTTGGTATATGAGTGTATCAGTTGCGATACAGATCAAGTTTTAGTTTGGTCCTGGTTGGTTGATTTTGTACTTAGTTAGGGCCCTTGGACTTTGTAAATTTTTGCAAAAAACATCAGTTTCTCCATCTTTTCTTTACAATGCGTGAATATGTTGATTTGATATATGGTATATGATTGTATGTTTATAAATTACTGATTGAGTTTAAATTTAGTTCCTTCTGGATGATTTTCGTGGACATCTTCTCCAAAATCGCTGCTTGGATTTTGATGAAATGTTACACAGTTGTAGTACACCACCTGAAGATGTGCATGAAGTAATATTGTTGCTGTGCAAAATTTTGGAAGAGGGATAATTTGTCAGAATTATTCTGGAAAAAAAGGGGGGCAACTTTGTCAGCGCATATTCTCCGAAACCTCTGCTTTGATTTTGATGAAATGTAACACAGTTGTAGTACACTACCTGAAGATGTGCAAGAAATAATATGGGTGCTGCCCAAATTTTGAAGGGGACATAATTTGTGGTGTGAACCTTGTCACAGCATGTTCTCCTAAATGGGTACTTGGATATTGATGAAATGTTGCACAGTTGTAGTATACCAGCTTTAGATGTGCATGAAGTTATATAGTTTCTGTCTGAAATTTTGAAAGGGAGGTAATAAGTCTTTGAATATTTTCTGAAAAAAGGGGGCCGACTTTGTCGGCTCATTCTCAAAAACAGCTGCTTGGATTTTGATGAAATGTTACACAGTTTTAGTACGCCACCTGAAGATGTGCATGAAATAATATGGATGCTGCCCAAATTTTGAAGGGGAGATAATTTGTTTTGAATATTTTCTGGAAAAATGGGTGGGGGTGTGAAGTTCTCTTAAACGGGAACTTTGATATTGATGAAATGTTGCACAGTTGTAGTATACCACCTGGAGATGTGCATGAAGTTATATAGATTCTGTCTGAAATTTTGAAGGGGAGATAATTAGTCTTTAAATATTTTCTGGAAAAAAGGGGGGAGGTATTTTATTGTGTCCATATTTGTACTGTGTCCACAACTGTACTGTGTCCAAACACACTTAAATTTACACTTGCCATATTGATTCAGGATTCAATTAGGGGGTATAACTGAGTGTCAGTGGTGACAGCTCTAGTTGTTAAATGGTTGCATGTTGGTAAGGCACATATTCTGTTTTATTGGTTTTTTTTCAAGTAAAATTTTGTTGTGGTCCAATAATGCCATAAAGCTCGAGTTGACTGTGGACGGCCGTATCATGCACTTTTGGCGCAGCAGTTTATTGTCTTTTATCTTGTAAAACTGTTTGAGCAACTAGAAAGCATTTTTGTATAAGATCTCACTTGAAATACTGTAACAAAATTTTCAGAAAATAAGATATTGCAAGTTTCAGAATAAGGAAATTTGTAAACCCATATACATTGTATACTTTGTAAGTCAAGTGCAATCATTACCATTGACTAATGGGCAGGGGTATCTTTTGTGATCAGCAGATCACATTTTCTAGTTTAATCATATTCTGTTGCTGTGCAAGAAAGTTTCTATTTTAAAGTTCATTTTTGTAATTTATTTTCAGTTTTGTAACCTCTTCCCGTGACGACCTTGGAAACTTTAAGAATGTATATGGTACGGTGCTGTAGTCATCTGAAGACATTTATGTCTCTGGTTAATAACTTTACTTCGAGCTGACGGGACGTATTATGGTATACCGGTGTTCATCCGTTCATCAACACAAATGGGACTTTCAATATCCCAGAAATGCATAAAATGGCATTTTCCGTCCACACGTCACAGTCTAACCGGATAATGCTTAATTTTTCTGTAAACTTTGCAAGATTATCGAGTATGACAGAAGAAAACTTTTTTTAAGGTCATTTTTTCTTTTCCAAAGTTATTGAACTTTGAATTTTCGGGAAAAAAAGTAAATTTCGTCTTTATTATTGAAAACCTTGATATTCTTTTATTGTGTCGCCTGCACCTAGTGCAGGACAAACACACATAGGGATCACTGTCCGTCTGCGTATGGCTCAAAATTTTTAAGCATTTTCCGCATCTCCTCCTAAACCGTATGGCATTTTTCAACGCAACTTGCAGGGATGCTTCAGTATATATTGAAGATGTGCACCATTCATTTTGTTTTTTCTTTAATTTTGTATTTTCCAGATTTTACACTGTTTTTGGACTTTGTCATTTTAGCTTACTGGAGTCTTGAGGGTACGTCTCTATTATCCGCAACTCCTCCTAAACCGCTTGGCACTTTTCAACCAAACTTGCAGGAATGCTTCAGTATATATTGATTATGTGCACCATGCATTTTGTTTTTCTTTAATTTTGTTTTTTCCAGATTCTATGCCGTTTTTGGACTTTGTCATTTTAGAATATTGGAGTCTATGGATATGCTTCCATTATCCTCAACTCACGATAAATGGCTCTGTATGTTCCTATCAAACTTGGAGGGATGCATGACTCAGATTAATGTTTGTGTTAATGTTCATATCTGAGAAACTACATGTGGCACGTCAATCATCTTTGGTCAGTGGATGCGTCTAAGAGAGTGATGCTGCTTCAGATGATGATTTGGTCACCCTGACCTACATTTTACGCTTCAGTTACTCAGGTTATAGTTTATTTTAAGGTTCATAGCTGAGATACTACATCAATCACCTTTGGTCAGTGGATGCATCTTGGAGAGTGATGCTAGCGCTGCTTCAGATGATATTTGGGTCACTCTGACCTACATTTTATGCTTTCATGACTCAGGTTATTGTTTGCTGCAAGGTTCACATCCGAGAAACTACTTGAGGCACATCAATCAGCTAAGGTTAGTGGATGCGTCTTTGAGAGTGATGCTGATTCAGATGATAATCGAGTCACCCTGACCTACATTTTATGCTTCAATAACTCGGGTTATTGTCGGTGTTAAGGTTCATATCTAAGGTTCATAGCTGCTTTTGAGAATAAATGTTTTGAAACTTTAACAGAATTTTGAAATTAAATTGCTACAGGCGAGGGTATTAGCTGTCGTTTCCGACTGCTCCCATCTTGTTGTCATAGAATTTTGATAGATTAAATTTGTGGACGCTAATTCTCCCATAACTTTCATTGGATTTCAACCAAATTTAGTAATATGGATCATAAGCCTCTAGTTTGCGCTTACACTGTGGAAAGTGTCAGACATTGAAACATCATGTGTGTACTGTATGCTGATTCCGGAAATTTCACAGTTGATTGAAAATATGGCAAGCTATATTATATTTAATCAACGTAAATTATCCTATAAATTTTATATTGCCCAGGTATTAACGTGGAAGTACCCAAACTGCACAGTGTGCCCATATTGCACCAATCTATAATCGTCATAATCAGATATTAAAAACCATGCAATTTGACAATTTATGACATCTTAAAACAGTTGTATAAATCAAAAACGAAATTCGATAAGGACGGAAAATTATACTGTAAGGAAGCTGAGCTCGCTTTTTTGGCAGTGCCATTTTCATATTATTAGTTATCATATAAACTTTGTATATGAATAATTATTGTTCACTTGGCTATAAACAAAACGATAAAATAGATCATTAATTACTGATGGGATGAGAGAATTTACTCCAGTCGAACCATTAAATTTAGAGGTAAGATTGTGAGAATTTATTACCGATGAGACTAGCTAGGGTAATTGATCTCAATTAGTGTAACACTGATGTCCAGTTTGAGACAGTCCCTTATGGATCATCAATAAAAGTAAATGCCAAGTTTGAGACGATCCCTTTAATCTAGAGCATTATCATCAATAGAGAATATAGAGGTATTCCAAGTACCGGAAGTTTCCGAATGGCCCATGCTTGCAATTATTAAATGTCTAATGTAATAGGCGTGAACCGCTAATGCGGTTCACGCGAAAACATACGAATAAAACCCAATACAGGTAGACTACTAACTCCATGACCACAATCTTGAAAGGAGAGAAAAAGGCAATACGCAATTTTGAAAGATGGGTCAAGGGGTGCTCGCCGCTAAACTGCCGGCTAGCTCAAGGAGCCTAGTCTGCTGGTAGAACACTGTCGCACTACGGAAGAAAAATCAAACTCAAAACTTCCCGAAGGGTTTGGTCAAGAATCATCATAAATTTAGTAGACATCGGCAGTATCAGTGAGAGGCCAGTATGTGTGCAAAATTGTCAGGTCACTAGGTCTCAAAGCTAATTTAACGGATGCAAGCAGAATATCTTGCCGATATCCCGTATTACGTAAAGAATGTAAGTTACGTCCCAGTTTAAGTTACGTAAGTTAAGTCTTGGGTCTAAATTTCCGTCGCCTTTCAGGTTCGGAAAATTTTACCGCCCCATGACTTGTATTTCTGGCAAATACCCCTTCTTATCATGACATATCTGTTCATACAATATTTTATTGGAAAAAGGATAGCAAGAGGATCTTATAATCTAATAAAAATTGAAAAATACATATAAAATCAAATATTTACAAATGAAACATCTGGCATTCAGGATACCAAGAAATCACGGGAGGGCTCACAAATGGTTGTTGAATCAGATATTCGCCAAAAGCTCAATGGAAAGACAGTATAGAAGCGGCTACGTCTGTTTTGGTGTAGCAACAAATGAAAAATTTATATTGAAATTGAAGAGTACACCTTTTTTCTCTGAAAATCTCTTCCCTTTGCTTACACTTAAAGCCCCTCATCGTGGTACCGCAGAATCAAATAATTATTTACTTTATATTATATAATCAATAATAATTAACTGAAAGTAGGGTAATTTAAGTTTCTCTAATTCTTAGGCTGTTCCCGTCAATTAAATGTGTTCTCCAACGTGTGGATTAATTGATCTCACGATTTCATTGGATATTGAAAAGGTCACGAACTTTTCTTCAAATATACCTTAAATAAATTTATTTCGAGTATAAATCAATGTAGAAAGCATTTACTCAAAGCATACGATCGATTTGCTTTTGTTGATTTCCATGCAATGTCAATTTCATATCCGGTGAGGTCGCAGTATTGATTGTAGGGGCCCACGACGGGGTAAAAACTAAAACATGTGAAAATGTAATTGATTTTAGACTTAGAGAAATAGAATCTATCATTTGCAAGTCGTTGATTATCATAGTTCTACTATCTCGAGGGTTAAACATAAAAGTTCTCGCTAAAGCTCGAACTTATGTTGAAAGTTTCTTATATCAAAATATTAGCAAATTGGGATCCTCATATTATAGGCCCTAACCCCAGGTAAGTTTATATTTAAATCATAGCCTAGTATTTGAGTTAAAACGTTCAGTAGGTCGTAACTTTAAGATCGATAACTCGTGACGTTACGTTTTTCGGTATCGCGTTACATTTGATTGATTAATGATTCGCTCCTGTACAGACATGTTTTTGAAAGGCTATAGTCCAAAAATATCTAAATAAGAAGTCAAATCAGGTACCCGTGAAGAACATCCATCCAATTTCAACAGCGGGAAATCTAGAGGAATAAAACTATCTCCCTTCTAGAAAAACTCTTCAGTGTTTATAACGTTTTCGAAACCATTGCGTGTACCCTGTCCAAAATTTCCAAATGAAGCGATAAATATTTAATGCCAGTGTATATTTTTTCCTGAAAATTTTTGTTATAAATACCTATAGAGCCAAAACTCTTTGAAACCCAATATATTACAGAAAATATCATTTTTCCTAAAAGATATGCAAGAAACATAAAAATATTTTAAACATTTCATTTGTCAGTATCAAGATACTTCACATGCACATAAATGAGTATAACTTTTCATGTTTTAAGTAACTTTTACGGATCTTAACAACGAGTTAAACATTGCAATCGACATATTTATCTTTCTAAACCAGAGTTCATATTCTATTGTTTAAGTACCACCGGATTTCAGACTGTCAAAGGTTAGAATTTTAATTAAAAAACACAAACCGAAAGCTAAAATTTTCATGTCAGAGAAGTCTGATTACTGGGCTGATTGGCCTCAGTAGTGGCACCAACCCAGTGGTTTCAAATTAAAAAAAATACCCAAGTTGCATAATAAACAATAAATACAGATGTTCAAGGAGTAACCTCAAATAAGCAGCATTAAAATTAATTGATATGGGAAGCCATGTTCCAAATATGGTCAGAAAGAACACGCAACCAAAACTAAAAAAAATCGAATTGCGAAAGTAAGATCGTGCGTCAATAGTAACGTCATGATCAAAAAGTGGAATAATGGGAATTGATTTTAGATTTCAAAATATATATATGGATGGTCTGTCAAGACATGTCAGACAATATCCAAACAGATATATGGCAAGCGCGAGCCACAAAAAATAGAAAAATTCAATTTAAGTTACTTAAACCTAGTTATTCTCTAATTAAATCCAATTTAAGTTACTAAATTCGAATTAACGCTACTTAAATTCATTAAGCACTTAAATAGAGATATTTGCTGTTAATGTGAGGAAAACGAATGAAGTATAGAGAAAATGGCAATTCAACTATCATTAAGTGCGCCCGAACATAAATTCAGTTTAATTCACTTTAAGTTACTATAATTGAATTCAAGTAGAGGAAAACTAAGTTTTGTAACTTAAGGTAGTTCGACCCTAATAAAATTTTCAGACAGAATTTTTTTCTTTTAAGATATTTTGTAGGTCTTAACCTATATATTCAAAAAATAAAATAAAAATGATATGTCACCGATAATCTTTTCCCGTTATCTGGCTTTGAAAATTAGGCCAAATTCAGTATTTTTCAGCAATATTTACAAAGAATATATGGGGAACTGTGATAACATGCTTATTGTTTATCTATCATATAAAATAAATATCAGATAGATTTTTTTTTATTTTTTCATATTTCAGAGATATACACTTAAGCTATCTGTTACGCTGAAAAAATCTATATGTCACCGTTCGATTAAGAGAGATATTTTATATAGTTTACGAAATAGACAATATTTACGGGAAAAGGGAGCTAATTCGCGGGAAAGTGTATGTCAATCTATTATGACGTCACAGTGAAAAGGCCAATACAGGAATATTCCGGTTTGAAAATCAAATCAATTCCGCATCCAACTCGTGTTTTGTAAATGCGCCAATCGAATGTGCCGTGTATTAGTGTCGAACTACCTTAGATTTCTTATCTTTTGTGGTTCCCGCGCGCATAACTCTACTTAAGTAGAATCTTCCACTTAATTAGAGTTAATATCCCAAGGTCTGTTTGAGACAATCGTTTTGATTGGCTGACTGATGTGTTGTGTGTCTACCGTGTTGACCGTGTACCGAAAATTCAATTTATATAAAATAAAATACAGTTTTAACAGTCAATGTCCAACTTGTTTCAAAGTACAAGACTCATTATTTTGTTTTTGTTTATCCTTGTTTTTTTTGTTTGTTTTGTTTTTTGTTTTTTTCAAAGCAATTCGTAAATGTCGAGATTTAAAGTGAAAGTTCGCAAATTTTTACTTTTTACCTAATTCGATTCACTTTATATCGAAAAGGCTTCATGCAAAATTACAGTGGTGTACCTTTTTTTATTAAGGGAGATATTTGTAGTTAAAAGTTGACCGTAGAACAGTTATGGGTATCGCCATTTTGGATCGGAACTGACGAAATATTGATACAGATTATTATAATTTGTATCACTAACAATAGACCATTTGCCAATTCAAACGGAATTCCCGAATTTGACCTCGCGTTTTACAAACTTGGACAAAGGGAAGCAACTCTAGACCGGACAAACATGGTTAGTTTCCAACGTAAACTAACCAAAATGTAAAAATTATTTTCTCTTGACCTGTAAGGATTCCAAACTTCGACTTTGGTGAACTATATCAAAATAATTTGACCTTTTATGTGCCTGTTTGATTTGCTTTATATCCCAATAGATTTCATATACCAGAATGCTGATTTATAAGGGTTTCTTCGGTAAATGTGACAACCTGTCCGGTGTCACGTGACGTTGATTGAGTCAAAATTTTAAAGAACGGAACCAAAGTAGGTAATTGGCAAATCACCTATTACGGAGAAGACACGATTCAGAGAAAGGATGCTGGGTAATCATGGGTTTGACCAAGAACCGGATAAATTTTCAAATTGAATTTACCAATAGATATTCAAATCAGTGATATGATCGTGATTATGGCATACAAGTTAAATATCGTAAAAGATATGATAAATATATCCCATATTTAGAAAATTCTACATTCTTTTTCATTTTTGTGAAATTCAAGTTGAGCAAGTTTCCCTCTCGTTATCGAAATTACAAAAAAATACTAGCCTCCTGTTCAAAGCTAACTAAACGAATACATATTCTCTTTTTAGCTAGGATATATATCACGTTATTCGACGATTCCGTTAAAAAATATCCATATTCAGTAACAAAAATGCCAATTTTTCTGTTGATTTTTTTCTTTTATAATTATCCATATGATTGTGCAGTATACAGTGCACATCAACGTGCTGCAGTAGAAAGCATAAATAATTACTATGGTCTTCTTGTTAATGCATTACCTACATTGTACACGATGAAACTGTAGCCTTGGATACAGGTGATAAACTGTTCAATTATGTAAGACTCAGGTACAGGTAAATTTTGTTAATTGGTACAATCAACACACCTGTCACTTGATTTACAGGTAGTGTCATATATCATCCTTTGGTCACTTTAAAATGTTCAATATACAAAGATCGTTAATATTTGTAACTTCCCTTGAGTTCAGTAATTTTTAAAATGAGAACAAATTGTCAGACATAGAGAGGATATTTCATTTGGTTTGATAACAACACGTGTTATTGAGAAAAATATGAAAAAAAAATCTTTATTCAAACTTAGTCTTTTGTTTTGTCTTAAATGTCTTCTACATCTATTAAAATGATGATTTTCACGTACGTTATCAATATCGGCGCAACATGCAGTAGATGCTTTAATTTTGTAAATTCAGCATATATTTAATGTACTACATCCTCTGGACTCTGTGACGTCGAACTGTATATCAGTCCCAAGTTGGGCCTTGTTACATTTTTCTTGTTTGAACGGCTATTCATATCAATGTCAGAAAATTCACACTGAAGAGAATGAACATTCTGTAACTTGCCAGTGCCTTATCAAAAGCATATGAAATGTTCCATGTTAAAAACAGATAGGATATAAGGGGACAGGCAAAATTTGTACTGTTACGTCTTCTTTATTTAACTAGCAAAATTGGACATTTTCATGTTAACAAAATGTAACTTCTTAACAGCGTATTCGTTGAAACTTCTATTTCTTCAAAGCTTTTACTGGGCGAATTATTTTTATATATGCTTTTCATCAACGCAACATCCAACTTTTGCAAGTCTAAGGCTTAACAGACCCTAGAGCTTTAAAACAGATGTGTATTCAACGTAAACTGCAACATCTTACTATAGTTTATCTTTCAGTGTTGAAACACTAATTTTAGGATTTAACCTTTTTATTTCGATAATAAAACAATTGATTTTGTTTTTCTTTTTTATTATTATGTATATGTTTTTTGTTTTTGTTTTGTTTTTTTTTCTCGTTTTTTGTTTTTTTACTTGCTTTTTGTATAATGTTTTGTTTGGTTTTTTTTTCTCTCTTTCTTTTATTTATTTTTACGTTTTGGTTTTAATAGCCAGAGTTTACCTGCCTTGGAGGATGTTCAGGTATCTAGTCACCTGCGTTGTGTAATAGCTGATGTTTTGTTGCACCCAAATAAAGAATCATTCGAGGTATCCAGTGGGGATCTTTGTAGTGTAAAATTGTCAACATTTATTTACAAAACATTCAGAATCGAGACGGCATCTCCACCTGTCTGCATATCTATACATATCAAGGAAGAAAAAATACAAACAAAACATGTGTACCAGAGATTGGACACAACAGTACACCTGACGGTGATCTAATTACGATGATCATGTTCATTTTTTTTATTATTTAGTTTTCATTGAAGTATATTTTCGTGTTTGTTGGAAGTTGAAACATGGAAATTCTACACAGGCGTCTACACGAATAAACACCCCTGCACATCGAAATCATGAATAAATGTAACAAGATTAAAAAGTCAATCATTAGCCGATGACCCAAAAGGTAAAGAAAGTGTAATTAGGCCAATCCACAGAATGGTACATAAATATAGGCAAACGTTATTCTAAATATCAAACATTGTATCGCCTTCGTTTATTACAATTGTCACAGTAGACAGGCGCATAAAATGTTATTAAAATATTTTACTGTCTAGCCCGTTATCATTGCGTGATATAGAAACTGAAAACAACATAGATTTAAAAGAATGTTAAGAATCTTTTAAGCAAAATAAGCAACAATATTTGTAAGTCATGAGTCGAACGGCGATTTTTTTTAAAATGCAATAATGAACTTTTAAATATCGTTAGTGATCGTTGTTGGCATACGCCTTATAGCGGTACTCGTTGGTTATAACTTGATGTCAGTGTACAGAGCGCCCTCTGCATAATGTCACGTGACCCTCCATGACGAGACATTTTGTGAATAAAATGCGTTTTTTTTGCAAAAATAAATTAAAAATACAAAAAAGAAATATGTCATGTGTGTCAGAACTATATAAATATTTTCCATAATTTTGCGGACTTTCACTTTAATTATTACATTAGTAATATTTGAAAAAAAAGTCTGCAATTGAATGTAAAATTTTAAATGTTACTTTTATTTAATTAGAAAAAAATGATTTAGCATATTATTTTCCAAAGAGTTGCATATGTTGCAAATTACACAAATTTCTGTAGAAAATTTGAAAAAGTAGGATAAGAGCTTTAGTCTCGAATTTAATCTCATGTAAAAATTACAAAATATTTTTTTTTTTTTTGCTATTTTACTATATATTATCCTGTCGAAGGAGTGTTCGCTGTTACATCACACACCTGAACAGGTAAATTTGGTCGTCAAGATCGAAATAGTGATAATTGATAAGGGTCATAGATATGTCATTTTCAATTCACTCGTACGAAATTGTTAATTAAGGTATCTTAATAGCCCCTTTTGATCGAAATTCTAGATTGTTTACCTTTTGACAGGGTATTAATTTTTTTTATCGATATTTATTTTCAATGTCTATATACAGCGTTACACATATGGCATTGTTAACACTTTTTAAAACTATATAAAAAGTTTTTCTGCAAGATCTTTAAATCAAAGTACTGAAGTACTGTTTAGTCGCAGAATCGGTCAGCATAGGAAAGCATATCTTCTAAATAAATTATGTTATAAAAACAGGAAAACAGCAAACACCTACAATGGCCAGGGACTACAATCACATGCCACAATTTACAAGCAAACTGCACCAGAAAAACAATAATGAAAACAAGAGACAAACATAAATAACGATAGGAACTCGGGATAGCCGGACTTGGTACCGGCACCAGCAAAAGCCAGTGGTAGGGTTAAACCGGTTTATGGGTACCCAAACCTCCCCTTTCTCTATCCCGTTTCCCTATAGTATCATAAACACGCGAATAAAACCCAATACAGGTAGACTACTAACTCAATGACCACTATCTTGGAACAGAATAAGACAAAACGTAATTTTGAAAGAAGGGTCAAAGAGTGCTCGCCGCTGAACTGCCGGCTAGCTCAAGGAATCTAGTCTGCTGGTAAAACACTGTCGCACTACGGAAGAAAAATCAAACTCAAAACTTCCCGAAGGGTTTGGTGAAGAGTCTTCAGTTATTTCAGCAGACATCGGTATGTCCCGGTATTGTATTTTGGGTGACTTTGAAAGAACAAGATAAATATGAATATTGTTTTGACCAAACATATTTGTAATTTTGTCTGCAGTTAGTATTATATGTCAGCCTTGATCCGACTCATTTTGGAGATTTGATTAGATAGTTGTTTGCATTCAAGGAAGTATGTTAAGCGATTTCATTTTATCCTCTACTGACTTGTTATTTATACAACTTTTTTGGTTTTTGCCTTTTCTACGAACATGGATATTTTAATAAACAATTGCTAGCCTTTAACACAGCAAACTCCATTTTATAGACATAGGTATATGCCTGTCCTTATGTCCGATCTTTACGGAAAACTCTGTACCAGCGCTCTTATTCAGACCTCGAAATTTTTTAAGATGAACTGACACATCTTATCTCAGATATTTACATAATCCAGTATCTTAACCCAAGTTAACAAGTAATCTTCAGCTATTGTTCATATGGCCTTTTACTGTACGCAAATTTGCTATTTTACGTGACTGTTAAATCATATTTGATATAAGATCAAAATAAAGAGAAACGATAAAGGCACAGAGCATTTGATTCTCAGGGGAGGGGGGCTGGTAATTTTTTAAAAAAAAATTCTGGCCCCGATTTTTGCCTCAAACATTTATCTGACCAGTATCTGGCTTTAAAAATAATCTGGCCCTGATCCTGTCCATTAGAAAAAAAACCTGCCTCAACAAAATTTTTGGGGAAAAATTCCCGACTAGGTGAAAATCCANCCCCCCCCCCCCCCGAAAAATCAAATGGTCCGTGCCTAATCATTTTCACAGAAAATACAAAAAAAAATTAAAATCTAATCTTTTTCAACTTTTTAATGTAACAGGGATCCATCGACTTATGTATCAACGGCAATACTATTTTAATGCACAGCTAGCCCAGCTTATTCCAAATAGTGTGTCCTAAACCTATTATCCTCAGCTGACCTAATTATGCAAGTAAAGCGATTATATATTCGGCACGAAATTGAAATAACTCTTTTCGGCATGTCAATTTATAATGATGTATTGCTTAATTTCAATAACACCAAAACAGCCTTACACATATAAAGGTCAAATAACTAAATACCATGAATACTGAATAAACTACTTGCTGCCTAACCCTCCAGAATGCATATGTGACATGTGGGGGGTCTGAAACTGCAGCTTTATGTACGCTCATGTGCAATAAGCACAAAACAAATACCGGTAATGACCTTTGAACAAATAATCAAGAATCAAACAGTTTTCATTTGATTTTAATTTTAAAATGAAGTTTTATATGAAGAACCAAATACTGCAGTCATTGAGCTGAATATTTATTTCACGATAATAAAAGGTCGGTAAATAATTATCTAAAAAAATAAATAAATAAAAATGCAAATGCCGACAATGAAAAAAACTTAAAGCTGCATACAAATTTTGGATTGTATTACTTACAAGTTTGGCAATATATACAACGTGAATAAAAAATACTTCGATATATAAGGGTGTATGTTACATTGCATTCGAAAATTGAGCAGTTGGCCCTTAGAAAACTACTTTACACACTAGCTAAAATTCATTATATACACGGATTGTATTTTCATACAAAGTGGTACATATTATTGTATATAACAAGTGTAAGTTTGTTAATACAAACACGAAATACACGCTTTTCGTTTACAATAAATCAGAAAAAATGCACTTGTGTAATATTAATAAATTATCAAGCATTCAAAACTCTCAGTCATCGTTGAAATTCAAAGTTGAGTGACAGACGCGTTGGTCCTTCCACGGTAGAAATGCATTTTTTATGGTGTAATTGACTAGTTTTACTAAAGTTATGCATACAAGAATAGGAACTGTTACACACAACAGATTAACCAATGAATGTACAGCAATAGCTGACGCAATAATATTCCTAGCTGCTGAATATGATCTGTGACCAATTATCTGATGAAGTGTGGGTCACTGGTCATACTATCTACACGTGGTAGGAGTAGAACTATTCTATTATTTATCCGCGTTGATCATGATGCTTCCGCGGCTTTATAGCATTATAAACCAATATAATCCCAAATGGTAAAGTGAAATATACAATAGTATACCATTTGAATTGCAGTAATTTTGATACTTTATTAGAAAATATAATCTGTTTGTTTCTAATTTTTGCATTCAAGAGTGCGAATGTATGGAATCCAGGGATTCTAAGAATGAAATATATTGGGTGTTATTTAACCTGGTGGATTCCTGTCTCTCATCGTCCTATGCGACAGCATAAGCCGCAGAATTTCTTCTGCGACTAAAAAGCAATCGACAGAAATTAGGCATTTCATATATCCAAATTCGGATGGAGAAAGAATACAAAACATAAAAAATTCTTCTACATTGCTAAATCTTAAACAAACCTTCAACCAATCAAAATGGTTGTTTCAAACACTACTACGGCTATTAACTCTAATTTAGTGGAAAACGCAACGTAAGTAGAGTTAATGCACGCGCGAATCACAAAAAAAGAAAAACTCTATTTTAGTTACTACAACAAAGTTTTTCTTTACTTTAATTCAATTCAATAAAAAAAACGCTTATTAAGTAACATTAATATGAATTAAGCAACTAATTATCATTAAGTTTTGTTAATACATTTTTGGTGTTTTAACTAGCGTTAACAGCGCGGGAACAACAAAAATTACTTAAACTCATTTTAAGTAGCGTTAACTAAGAAATTAAACATGGCCGCCATACTATATTGTCATTATAACATGGGCTTGAGTTGTTTTTGCAAATATTTTATCCCGAGCGTTAGCGAGGGGTAAAATATGCAAAAACAACGAAAGCCAATGTTATAATGACAATATAGTATTTGGCGGGTATGATTTATTTCGATTCTGATATGGAAATTTCACCCATTTTATACCCGAAGCGAGCAGCGACTATCTAATGGTTCCGTAACATTTTGATTTGGATAAACAAATACACGGACAAAAAACTTTCCACAAATACAACAAAAACTTACTTTCATTTGATGAAATTGCTATTTTTACTGTAGAAAATGCCTCAAGTCCTCTTATTCTCCATTCAAACTTTCCAACCGACGCTGCTTACGAACCGGACATTACGATGTTATTTGTGACGTCACGAGTAGGAAAATTAAAGTTTGTCCCGAACATTGCCTTTTCAAGTAAAAAAATTCCATAATGAATTTCGGAAACAAATTTAATTAAAAAGTTGTTAGTGGATGGTAGATGATTTTGACAGTAAAAATGAAAAATAGATTCAAAATATGCAACAGAAACTATGCATCTTTTGCGCATGTGCTAAGAGTGTTATATTGGTATTATAACATGACTCTATTTAAGAAATAAAACATGGCCGCCATACTATATTGTCATTATAACATGGGCTTGAGTTGTTTTTGCAAATATTTTATCCCGAGCGTTAGCGAGGGGTAAAATATGCAAAAACAATGAAAGCCCATGTTATAATGACAAAATAGTATTTGGCGGGTATGATTTATTTCGATTCTGATATGGAAATTTCACCCATTTTATACCCGAAGCGAGCAGCGACTATCTAATAGTTCAGTTACATTTTGATTTTGATAAACAAATACAAAGACAAAAAACTTTCCACAAATACAACAAAAACTTACTTTCGTTTGACGAAATTGCTTATTTAACTGTAGAAAATGCCTCAAGCCTTCTTAATCTCCATTCAAACATTCCAACCGACGCTGCTTACGAACCGGACATTACGATGTTATTTGTGACGTCACAAGAAGGAAAATTAAAGTTTGTCCCGAACAAGTTGCCTTTTCAAGTAAAAAAATTCCATAATGAATTTCGGAAACAAATTTAATTAAAAAAGTGGTTAGTGGATGGTAGATGATTTTGACAGTTAAAATGAAAAATAGATTCAAAATATGCAACAGAAACTATGCATCTTTTGCGCATGTGCTAAGAGTGTTATATTGGTATTATAACATGACTCTATTTACAAAGCTAATACAGGAAGCCATATTAGAATTACAAAGCTAATACAGGAAGCCATATTAGAATTCGAATTTAGTAACTTAAATTGAATTTAAGTAGAGAAAAACTAAGTTTTAGTAACTTAAATTGAGTTTTTCTATTTTTTGTGGTTCACGCTTTCCATACAGATAGGTTATAGATTTTGGAACTGTGAGTGATGTTTTTAATTTTGAATGCCATGTTCTAAATATGAAAAAGAAAGGAAATGGGGTAAATGACAAGGAGACAACATCCCATACCCAGGTTAAAACGACCTAAAAACAAAGCATCTAGGGGTCACCGTACGGTCTTTAACACAGTGAGGAACCTCACACCATATAGCAAGCCCTAAATGGCAACAAAAGGGTAAAAAAGTGGATAAATCAATGGATGGAAACAAACCACATCCAATAACCCAAATATCAAGAAACTAAAATTTTATAAGAAGACACGGACAAGTCAATCACCAACGTATTCCTGACTTGGGACAGGCGCAAAAATTGCGGCGGGGTTAAACTCGTTTTCTTGGATCAAAACCTTCCCCCTATGTGTGGTGAATGGCTAAAAAATGAATACACAAAAAGACTCACAGTAAAAATCAAACTAATAAAGTCCAACTTATCAAGACGGGTACCCTTACAATGAAGTACATACAACATGAAGACAATACACACAGGTACTGTCCGGACAAATGCTCGCAGTTACTGAAAGCTAGCTAAGGACATAATTTTCTTTGACTATGATATCAAGCCTTCTTACATATCAAACTTCAATTGAAATACTTCTAAATAGATTTGGTATAACAACGTCATCAATTATGAAAGAAGAACATGATATTGTGCAATGCCAAATACTGCCAATATGAAAAAATGTTTATGGTGTAAAGCATTTAGGAGAAGATCAATATTTTTGCCAACAAAAACCAGAAGTAACGATTTAACAACAATGCTGTATTTATATCCTTTATGAATAAGTTTGTTCAACGGATTAATAAGTTTTCAAGGATAATTTTTGAATTTATGCGCTTTGTAAGTGATATTGCCATAGAAGTTTGGATGTGAAATGCCCTGATGTATAAGAGCCCTGCATGTAGAACCAAATTTTCTTAATAAGCCAATGTATCTATAATAAAATTTAGAGAATGTTTTTATCAATTTATGATATCTAAACCCTTGATGCAGAAGTTTTTCAGTGAGACAAAGATTTCGCTCGTTGAAGTCAAAAACATCACTACGTACTCGTGCATATCGAACAAGTTGTGAAATGTAGACCCCGTAAGATGGGGCTAACGGAACATCGCCGTCGAGATGGGGAAGATTGACTATAGGGAAGGAGAAATCATCCCTTTTATCATAAACCTTAGTGTTTAACTTTCCTTGATTTATTGATATATCAAGATCAAGAAAAGGAGTATAAACTGCTGCTATTGGATTTATTTAAAGTAAGTTCTGCAGGATAAATTTCATCTGTAAATTTAGAAAATTCAGGATTGTTTAAAGCCAAAATATCGTCCAAATATCTATCTGTATTGTTAAATTTATCCACTGAATGCTGTTTAGAAGGGTCTTTTTGAATTTTTGCCATGAATTGAGACTCGTAGCAATACAGAAATAAATCTGCTATGAGAGGTGCACAGTTGGTACCCATAGGAATACCTATTTTCAGATAAGAGTGTGGATTTATTTTCATACCATTGTATTAATTGACATATATACCGGGGAATAATAAAAGTATAGCGAAAACGAAACAATACAGAAATTTAAAAAGAAAATGTACACGGTGTGGTTTCGGTGTACGATACAATGAGAATCTTTACTACTGAAATTCAAAGTTATGGTTTGATTGAATAAAGATAAGCAAACATTAGCGAGAGAAATTAAAAAAAAAAAGAAATCAATGGATAACTAAACATCGACATTACCGTATAAATTACGATAAATCAAGTGCTGAAGTTACTGTAAGTTCTGATCAGAATTTTTACCACAACAATCGGAAAGAGGAAGATTTATGAAGTCCAATTACTTTTTGTTTTTTTATCTAAATAAAAATAAATGTTAGTTTAAATAAAATATCTATCACTGCCAGGACATATACTTAAAATATGTACTAAAGTCAGAAACACCAAAAAATCAGAACCGTTTGTGCCTTGAGGTTTAGTGTAAAAGTGACGTCAAGTTCCATAACTTGGCCGGAAAAACACAATTTGTACACTAAAATCCACCATTCAAAGCGATACGTCTGGGAAACGAGTGCAGTTGCTAAGAACTTTTTTTAATCATTGTCTTCGAAATTCCTTTGTGAATATTTGTTTTTCAATAATTGTTGGATAGATAAATTTGCACGCACAAATTAAGTAGATATACACAGATTATTCCAACCTGTTAAAGAACATGCAAATGTAGAAGAACACCGTTCGTTTCTACCAATAAAGTTTGCTAATAAGGGTTTGGATGCCAACAACCTTGCCAATATACTGCATCACAAAAATGTAAAAAACAAAATACCTATTTTACGGACACATCAATTCCAATCATCTCATATACCTATACTTCACCGAAAGCATCTAAAATTTTCAATTCACCTTACATATATAGTCCCTGTGGTCACGTCATAACGGGAGACTTGAACATCATTGAAAACCCGTCTCTCCGTGATATCTTTGCAAAGGAACCCAAATTCCGTGAACCACGATCCATCAACTGGGAGCGAAATTTTAAACTCCTTATGGATGCTGTAGAGGACTACGCCAGAAAATGGATTAAACGTGAACAAGATGAAGACCTTGATTCTCTTTCGGAGTGGATTAAGGCTGTGAGGTCCATGATTCTTAAAAGAATTAGTCAGCTACGAGGGTCAATGAGAACTAAAGCATCATCCATTTTCCGAAATGCCGATGTTGCCAGATAATTGTCCTCCATTCATGACAAATATGTTGTTGTTCCGGCAGATAAGGCCCCTAATAACATCATTTTCATATGTTAAAATCATTACATCGAATGTTTAAAGAAAGAACTAGGCATTGGTAACTCCCAGGGCAATCCAACATACACACCTACTACTCTGTCTAAGGAGGAGATATTACAGAACCATAAATCTGTTTTGCTTTCCTTTGGAATTTCGACCATAGATGAAGACACCAATCTTCCTTCCTTGTACTGGTTGCCAAAGTTGCACAAATGCCCATACAAACAACAATACATCGCTGGATCTGCAAAATGTTCCAAAAAAACTCTTTCTAAGCTTTTAACCTCCATCTTGACAGCCATAAAAGAGGGCCTTCAGAAATACTGTGATATTAGCTTTTCAAGAAGTGGTGTAAATGAAATGTGGATATTAAAAAACTCTAAAGATCTGCTCGACATCCTGAAATCTAGATCATTGTTGCATTGCAACAGCATTAAAACATTTGACTTCTCCACACTTTATACTACCATTCCTCATGAACAACTGAAATCTCGGCTGAAAGATATAATTCATAGATGTTTCTCCCGTAAGAACGGCGAACGAAGATATAAGTACATTGTCATAGGCAGAGAACAAGCATACGACTCAGAATCACAGAAAAAATACACAGAGGAAGAAGTGATAAAAATGTTTGGAGGAGTTGTTTTTCAACAGACCATTGGAATTCCAATAGGCACAAACTGTGCACCTCTTTTAGCCGATCTGTTTCTCCACTCTTATGAGGCTGAATTCATTGAAGGGCTTCTTCAAAATAAAGACAAAAAACTGGCCCAGTCCTTTAATTTCAGCTTCCGTTATATAGATGATATTTTATTACTAAACAACCCTCGCTTTGGTGATTTTCTTCATCTTATTTATCCAAAAGAGCTTGAAATTAAGGATACTACAGATACTTCCACATCGGCTTCGTTCCTTGACCTTCATCTTGAAATTGACAACAGTGGTACATTACAAACTAGCCTGTATGACAAAAGCGATGACTTCACTTTTCCAATAGTCAACTTCCCTTTTCTCTGTAGCAATATTCCAAAAGCACCGGCATATGGAGTTTACATCTCACAACTCATTCGCTACTCAAGGGCTTGTGGTCGTTACAGTGACTTCCTTGATAGAGCTCAGTTACTTACAAATAAACTACTTCAGCAAGGGTACGTTACCAAAAACTTAAAGTCATCACTACAGAAGTTTTACGGTCGACATCACGATCTTGTAGAGCGCTATGGGATATCTGTTTCCCAGATGACAACATATCTTTCCCTCTGCAATTAAAGTTTGTTTTTCCGCTATCGGATTTGACTTTACTACCGGATTTGACATGTTCAACACGGCGGGTGTCTTATAAGAATCAGGAAATGCTTACTCTACCGGTACACCTGATCTCACCCATGGTTTTTATTGGGTCCGTGTTGTTCATCTGTATGTGTGTCATTTTTCTTTTTTGTCCCGTACTTAAGTGGTGTCCTTGTTTCTTAGTGTGTCCGATGTTGCCATTGTCCATGGGTTGTTCGTTCTTCTGATTGACGGTTCGGTTCTCACTTACTATACATACCGATGTTAACGTTTTTTCCCTATATATCCTTTTTAATTATAGTGCAATGAACTTCATACTTTAGTCGTATCTCAAAAACTAATATCTGTGACCACCAATTTTTTTCCCGATTTTCTGGCTTATATTGTATAGGAAATTTTTGTAAATTCTTTTGGAGTAGTAAATTACATACACTTTGCCTTAAACTTTTGTGATTGTCTGCTTTATCTGAAGTTTAGAAATTTGATTTTAAACTAAGAATCTATCTCGTGCCAAATTCTGTTCTCAGCTGATATTGGTATGATTCTTAGGACCTTACGATTATTATTTTTTTTCCTAGTTTTTAAAATGTTTTCTGGTCATACAGATTCTTCGATTTTATGTGCACCGTGAAGACGTACGTTATGATTTACCCATCTACAGAACTAAAAATCATTGTTATTCCGGTATTTCAGACTTTATTAGATATTTTGTATTCTTGAAATTTATAGTATAAAATTAGCACATTTAATATAATCGAATTTTCTTCTTTTTTGGTTATTTTTCTATTTTTGAGAGAGAAATGACAACATCAAGTGACATGCTAAGTAGGTAATCTGTTATTCAAGAATAATGTACAAATAAGCGATTTTTTTTAATGAATGAAAACAGCAAATCATGGTTTCATCGAAAATTCATTAAAACTAGACTTGTTTCAAATAATCGTATAATGAAAACTAGTTTAAAAACGAGATACTTTTTATTCAATTTATTTATATCAAATGACATTTGTGTTCATTTTTATGATTGGCAATAAAATTTAGGAAATCCGTAGGAAGTAACATGTTGACATTTGTTCGATGTCAATTTTAATTCAGACTTATGCATACTGATACTGGGATTACAGCAATTAAAAATTCAGGTAAATTTATCTTTTTTTATTTAATGTAGTAAATAACTTAAGTATATTATCTGTTTTATATAATAAACAGATATATCATGATAAGGAGGGGTATTTGCCAAAAATACAAGTCGCGGGGCGGTAAAATTTCCCGAGCCTGAAAGGCAAGGGAAATTTAGACCCAAGACTTGTATTTTGGCAAATACCCCGAATCTGTTTAATTACACCGAATGTCTCTATCATTAAAGCGCACAGATGACTCCGGAAACAATACCACGGCGAAGGGGTATTTGCCAAAAAATACAATGGCTATTAACCAATCAGAATGCAGCTTACTTACATAACGTGTAATTACATGGTATATAGCCAGCCTTTTGTAACTTGGTGACTAACACTAGTGCTTTTCTTTGGAAACGAATAACAGTGATTGTAAGAGCACCTTGTCAGATTAATTTAGGTTTGTTGATTATCAAGCATTAATGACCAGTGAAGACATGCATGCTGGGGCGTTTGACATCTAGCAATGAATTCCGCTCAAAACAGTGGTAGTAGCATCCTTGAACGTACTGTTAGTCATGAGCAAAACCCATTGTTAAAGGCGTTGTATTGACAAGACGGAGGAACAATAATAAAAATTTTACGAAAGGATATGGAGTAAATGAACATGAGACCATAACACATATGTTAACTCCAACTGCAATAATTTTAATGAGCTGTATGGCCATTTCGGAAATTTATTCCTCATCAGCAGCACTAGAACCCAAACAAAGGAAATCCATAATTTCAAAAAATATCTATAATTCATAAAACCAGACGAAATCCGAATAATCAGTAATATCAAATATAGCTAAGGACAAAACTACGATGGAGGGATGAGACACTTTTGAAATTCATTACTTTTGAAATTCATTACGGGTTGAATCTGATTTCACTATTTAACTTTTTGTGATGTCGACGTTCCTCTAGCCCAATGCCATAGGATGTATATTAATCAACTTATACGATACTCACGCGTTTGCTACGCTCCCCGCGCCTTTTGTTACGGTATCATAACCGTCCTATCACATTAAGGGCATACGATACAGTATAGATCCCATATTGATTTTTTCACTGAAATTCCATATAATGTAAATTTCGATATGAGGATTCCAAATATGAAAAGAAAAACATACCTTCATGACTTACTTTTTGAGATATTTAACGTTGAAAATTGCTAATTTTAGGGTAAAACCAAATAATTTGCGATTTTCAAGGAAATTTTTAAATGTTTGTAATTTTCTTAGTACTTGGGCTATTTCAGTTCTGTTTTTTGATCTGTATTGCTTGTTTTATTGCCTTTAAATGGAATTATGATAAAACATATTAACAAAATCCGATATATCCCTTATTTGGTGTTTTTGTATATGTAATGCTAGATTATAGCTATATTCATGGATCGGAATCGAGTTATAAAAAAAAATTGACTATTGATTATTCCTTCATAATTTGGCAATTAGTTCTCTCGGCGACCTTCTTCTGAAAGCCAAGGAGAAAATAGGGGGTCCATGTGCTAGTTTTTAAGATATTTCAGAAAAACTGTAAAAAATATGCCACAAAATAATATTTTGGCGGTGAATGACGTCGCGTTGTATTTCTCTCGGTATAACGTCCGTCATTTTTTACCGCCGATTTTTCTTCGTTGTGCAAGTTAGTGTCGCAAATATTTGTTTATTATTGGTTGTCGCACGTTACATGTCAATTTCAGTAATGGTCTCACATGGTGCAGGACAATAAATGTATAAAGTGTGGTCTATATTCGTGTGAGCAATACATACGACGATGTCCATTTATGTAAATTCAGTTGAGCCTAAATAATCTATATAACATTCGGCCAGTTACATGCAAGTACAATGTACCAGTTAACAGCAGAACTGATGTCGTTGGCTGAGGAGGATGAGTTCCTAGTGACACCTGTCGAAAATTTTATCAAAGCAATAATCAAAATGTTTTTTTTTTGTTTGGAAACTTTGTCTCCTATGTATGAG
>MJUU01000457.1:407-24038 GCA_002080025.1 Modiolus philippinarum | reverse complement strand
AAAGTGGCGCACAATTAGTCCCCATAGGTATCCCTATTGTCTGCTGGAAAACTTGTCCTCCAAATTCCACAAATATGTTATCAATCAAGAATTCCAGCATTGCAATGACATCCTCCTCTGTATACTTTTTGTGTGAATCAGTGTGATGTTTAACAAAATAGGCCCCATCTTTACCTATCACTAAATACGAATATCTTCTTTCACCCTTTTTAGTACAGAAAGACTGATGTTTTAAATCCCGGAGTACTGACTTTAGCTTATCGTGTGGAAGAGTAGTATAGAGAGTAGAAAAATCAAATGTTTTGACACTGTTACAGTGGTAGAGTTCAGTTGAAGATAGATATTCTAATAAGCCAAATGAATTGTCAGTGCCCATCTCCTTAATTAAGCAGTCAATGTAGTGACTTTTGCATATAAATGTGATGTTGTTTTGGGCCTTGTCAGCCGGTACGATGACAGAATTGGCATGGAGGAAGGACAATATTTTTTCTACCTCGGAGTCATCGAATATGCCTTTTGAATTGGGGCTCATAGTTGTCTTAAGGCGCCTCATTCGAGCTACAATCAATGACTTTATGGACCTGATCCAGTCGGACCTTTTCCTTCTCTCTCATTGCCCATTGTTTGGCGTATTCCTCAAATGCGTCCATCAATATTTTAAAGTTATGTTTCCAATTGATGGGTTGGGGTTCACCATATTTTGGACCTTTTGTGAAGAGATCACGTAGTTTCTCATTGCTTACGATATTGAGGTCCCCTGTAATAATGTGACCAGCAGGAGCGTACAAGAACAATCAGGTAGTTTTGATTTGAAGTCATCAATTTGGACATCCCGCAATACCCGTTTGTGATTGAAGATGTTAGTTGCAATTGGTTTTGTATATGTATAAGATATAAGAGGAACTGTTTGGTCTTTAAAGTATGGTGGTATCTTGGCGGTAAAGGGGGTTGTAATTCTTTTGACAATTTAGGTTAATGTGGGGTCTGCAATTTAACAGTCAGTAATTAAAAACTTTGCCTCATGTAAATTTCTATTAGTGTAGGTTACCATAGAATTACTTTTGCTTAACAAAAATTTACAACATTGTACGCATTATTTGATATCAACATAATTAACAAAAAATATCCCAGAGCTCACTTTGGAAAACTATAGAGAATTGTTTATGTAAAAGTTACCTTTCACCGCACCACTCATGGTATAAAAACTCATGGTATAAAAACAACCAAAGCCAAGAAATCGACAATCGGCAATGTCCACTCCCTTACCAGTGAAAAATAACTGGATGGCTTGCATCAATGCTTCAACTGTAGTCTTAGTTACATTTATTAGACCTGTGAAATGATCATTTATTTTACTGCTTAATGAAGGAGATGGGCATTGACAATTCATTAGGCAACCCCACATATAAACTCTCCACCATACCAAGGGAGGACATACTAAACAATCACTAATCAGTATTGTCTTCCTTTGGTATCAATTTGAGTGAAGAGAACAACAACCTGCCTTGTATCCACTGGGCACCTAAATTACACAAATGCCCTTGCAAACAGAGATACATTGCTGGGTCTACCAAATGCACAACAAAACCTTTTCTATGGTCCTATAACTTCATTACTTACTGCAGTCAAAGATGGCCTAAAGATATATAGTGATAAAGTATACTCAACAAGTGGAGTGAATTAGACGTGGATTCTCAAAAACTCAAAAGACTTATTGGAATATCTATCTTCAACTGAACTAGGCCACTGCAACAGTGTCAAAACATTTGATTTTTCTACTCTCTATACTACTCTTCCACACGATAAGCTAAATTCAGTACTCCGGGATTTAATACATCAGTCTTTCTATATTAAAAAGGGTGAAAGTAAACTACATTAATGTATTAAAGGGAATTACAGTACCTTCTGTAAATGAAAAACATGGAGTTTTATTATCTGCAATTCATTTATTTACTAACTCAGGATCACCTATTTCTGTGAAAATTCTTAAATAAAAGGTAATACAAAAAATATTGAATAAAAATGTTATTCCTAAGTCGCAAACGAAATGGGAAAATGATTACGATGATAATTTAAATTGGGATTCAGTTTGGGAAAATATACAGAAATATAATATTGAAAATAAAATAACTTAATTTCATTGAAGGTGAATACATAATATTATTTATACAGAATATAAGTTATATAGAATAAGATTGTCAAATTGTGAAGGTAAATGTCATTATTGTAAACCACATTTTGAAACACAAGTTCACCTTTTCTATAATTGTAAAATTGTGTATCCTTTGGTTTTATTTATCAATGAAATTTTTTCACAAGTAGATATAATTGAAAATTTTGCACTTCAAGAAACAAATATGATAATTGATTTTTATGGGGGTTCGAAGAAGGGGTTGTTGTTGTCATATATTATTATTATAATTGCAAAATGGGCTATTTGGAAATTGAGGTGTAAAATAAAATTCGAAAATATTAGTGTATTTTTTTTTAGATATTATGAGATTTTTTTGGAAAGAATTAAAGGCTAATCTTAATGTTGAACTGAAGCTAAAGAATAAATCCAAACATTACATAGATAATTATATCAAAGATATATTAGTTATTATTGGTTCATAAATAATTTTGGTAGTTGTTTTTGTGTGATTTTTGAAAAGTATATTGAAAATTAAGTAGTAGTAATTATTTAAATAATGGTAATTATTGTTATTATTTGTGTATGTTAAAGTGTATCTTATAACATGGACCCTGTCAATGACAGTCTTGGCCATTGACAGAAATGTAACAGGCAAAATTAGAAAAAAAGAAATAAAAAAGGGTGAAAGAAGATATTCATATTTAGTGATAGGTAAAGATGGGGCCTATTTTGTTAAACATCACACTGATCCACACAAAACGTATACAGAAGAGGATGCCATCGCAATGCTGGAATTCTTTATTGATAACATATTTAAAATTTGGAGGACATGTTTTCCAGCAGACAATAGGGATACCTATGGGGACTATTTGTTCACCACTTTGAGCAGATTTGTTTCTTTATTCGTATGAAGCTAGGTTTATACAAGGGCTAGTTCAGAAAAAAGACAATAAGCTAGCCAAGTCCTTTTATTTCACTTTCAGTTATATAGATGACGTTCTTTCATTGAACAATCCTCAAGTTAAGGATAACCTTCATCTTATATACCCAAATGAACTCGTAATTAAACAGACAACTGATACACCATCATCAACATTATACCTGGACCTATACCTCTACATTGACAACTCTGGACGTCTGAAAACAAAACTTTACGACAAGCGTGATGTTTTCGACTTTCCAATAGTGAACTTCCCGTTTTTGTGCAGTAATATTTCCACATCTCCGGCATATGGCGTGTACATTTCACAACTCATTTGCTATTGTTGTGCCTGAAGTTTGTAAAGCGATTTTGTCAACAGAGCGAAATTACTTTCTCAAAAACTTATACATCAAGGGTATGTTCAGTCACTATTGCAATTGTCACTACAGAAGTTTTACGGTCATCACCACGATTTGACAGACCGTTACAATGTTTCTATTTCACAAATTGAATAGACATCTTTGGGTAGATCCAGAGTTTATTACCGGACTAACAACGATTGTGACAAAACCGGACTTTTCACACTGGCACTGTGACGGATGCACGTGCGGAGCAGATCATGCTTACCCTTCCGGAGCACCTGATGATACCTCAGTTTTTTGTAGGGATTCACACTCCTAGCGCTTTTGTTAATTTTTGTTTTATTGGTCTTGTCTTTGTCATACTGTCTCAATTTGTGTTGGATATGAATTGCCGTGATTTTTTATTAACTCGAAAGCCATGAAATGGCGGGAGAGTTGTTAAAATGACAAGAAAAAATCACGCGAGGCTTCAATAAATTACTCGTTTTTGTATATTTCGCCTCGAATCATCGCGCCTGCCGCGCAGTAATTTGTCAAAGATGAAAATAACATTTGTTTACCTGTGACATGTGTATTGCATATTTATAAGCAATGAAATCGACATGCATACGAAATCACACAATCCGATTATTTTCACGTATAACGGAATAACTTAATACATGCAGCAGTTCTTTGAAGAATAAGAAGTTTTGCCACGTGTAGATTTCCAGGGCTTTCGAGTTTCAGCTCCATCGGAGCTTTGATTTATGATTTTACAATTCCCCCTTTACTCATTCTTGCTTTTGTATTCCTTTGTCGATTTATTATCACACCACTAGATTCAAAACGACAGAATATTGATAGTTGTGTTCGATTTGCTGAGTCTGTACTTTCATCTTCTAATAAAGAATATTTTTGCCACGTAACTGAACAAGTACTTTCGTTCAATATTGTCACTGACTCAGTTACAGATGTTGACGAAAGGTATGTAATATGCCCGGGATCATTATTATTTAAGAGGTGCTGGATGTCTTCAACCCCTAAATCTGCAATACACTTAACAAAACTATAAAAAATTTCTGTAGCCGCCCACTTTTCACTAATAAAAAAATAAACACACTGAAATTTTTTTTTACTCATCCGCAGTTGAACTCCTTCTGCTGTTTCAATTGTATATGTACATTTATATTTAAACATATGTTTGAGTGTTTTTGTAAGGACAGCTTATGTCTTTTGGAAGACTCATGAATTTCAAGCTTCCTTGTTGGATGATCTCCCAATTTTACACCTTTTCCTACAAATTTCATGTCCGAGTCTGGATTAAACATCTCACAACATGACTGTATTCACATTATTGCCGTCGTCAGAACATAAAGTTTCACTTGTGTCTCTCACGGCTGTGTTTCCGTCATTGGCATAATTTAGGAATTATTTCATTGTTCATCAAAAATTTCTTTTTAAAGCCGAATTGTCCTAATTTTCGATCAATCCTTTTTAGCTCACCTGGCCAAAGGCCATTTGAGCTTTTGCCACCACTTGGCATCCGTCGTCCGTCGTCGTCGTCCGTCGTCATCCTTAAACATTTCACATTTTGGCTATCTCCTCTGAAACCACTTGGCTAATTTTAACCAAACTTTACAGAAACGATGTATGGTAGGTCCTTAACAAAGATTGCCGAAATTTTTCTGATCCACCAAAAAACATTGCCACCAGGGCCGAACATAATTTAACATTGGACCCTATGGGAAAGCGCATATTTTGGCTATCTCTTTTTAAACAAGTGGAAAAACTGAACCGAACTTTACAGGAATGATGTATGGAAGGTCCCTTACTTAATTGCCGAATTTGTTTTGTTCCACCATAAAACATGGCCGGCAGCACAGGACATAGTTTAACATTGGACCCTATGGGAAAAGCATATATTGGCTATCTCTTCTGAAGCTGCTTAAGCTAATTGAACCAAACTTGACAAGAATGATGTACTAGTATGGAAGGTGCTTTACCTTTATTACCAAAAATTTTTTGACCCACCGAAAATATGACCACTAGCTCAGGACATAGTTTAACAGTGGACCCTAAGGGAAAAGCATATATTGGCTATCTCCTCTGAAGCTACTCAAGCAAATTGAACCAAACTTTAGAGGAATGATGTATGGAAGGTCCTTTACTTAGCTTGTCGAAATTTTTTCGACCCACCATAAAACATGTCCGCCAGCGCAGGACATAGTTTAACATTGAACCCTATGGGAAAAGCATATATCTCCTCTGAAGCTACTTAAGCAAATAGAAAAAAAACTTCAGAGGAATAATTTATTGAATGTCCTTTACTTAGCTTTCCGAAATTATTTGGATCCACCAAAAAACATGGCCACCAGCGCAGGACAGTTTAGCGTTGGACCCTATGAGAAAAGCAGATATTGGCTATCTCCTCTGAAGCTACTTTAGCGAATTGAAGCAAACTTTACAGGAATGGTGTATGGAAAGTCATTTACTTAGATTGCCAAACTTTTTCGATGCACCGAAAAACATGGCCGCCAGAACAGGACATAGTTTAACATTGGACCCTACGGGAAAATCACATTTTCATCTTCTACTCTAAAACCACTGGAGCAAATTCAACCAAACTTTACAAGAATGATGTACTAAAGGTTCTTAACAAAGAATGCTCAATTCATTTTGATCCTATAAAAAACATGGCCGCCAGCACGGAACATAGTTTTACATTGGACACTAAGGGAAAAAATCACATTTTCATTTTCTGCTCTGAAACCATTAAAGCAAATTCAACCAAACTTTACAGGAATAATGTACTAATGGTCCTTAACAAAGATTGCTCATTTCATTTTGATCCCATAAAATGCATGGTCCAAGCACGGAACTTGGGTTTAACATTGGACCCTATGGGAAAAATTACATTTTCACCATCCCCTCTGAAAAAGCTAAAGCAAATTTAACTCAAATTTACAGGAATGATGTATTAAAGGTCTTCAACAAAGATTGCTAATTTCGTTTCGATCCGATAAGAAACATGTTGGCTAGCACGGAACATAGTTTAACATTGGACCTTATGGGAACTTCTCCTCTGAAACCACTGAAGCAAATTTTACAAAACTTTACAGGAATGATGTAAGTAACAAAACTTTACAGGAATGATGTAAGTAAGGTAAGGTCCTAAACAAAGATTGCTCATTTTGTACGGATTTGACAAAAAACATGGCCGCCAGCGTGGAACTTAGGTTTAACATTGGACCCTATATGAAGTATCACATTTTCATCTTCCCTGAAGCAAATTCAACCAAACTTTACAGGAATGATGTATGGAAGGTACTTTACAAAAATTGCTCATTTCATTTTGATCGACAAAAACATGGCCTCCAGTGCAGAACACGATTTAAACATTGGAGCGATATTAGAAAACCATCCTTTTCATTATCTTCTCTGAAACTATTCAAGCAAATTGAACTAAATGTATAGAAGGTCCTTTGTAAAAATTACTCATTTCAATTGGATCAGACAAAAAAGAAAAAAAAAACACCCCCCCCAAAAAAAACCGGGTGCTAATGGAGAACATGGCTAAGCATTAGACCCCTTATTTTTGGTCATGCATGGCATAGAAGCATTTTATCAGGTGAGTGATACAGGCTTAGTCTCTGAGCCTCTAGTTTGTCAGTTTCCTGACATAATACTTGCTGTTGTGCGACATATTTTGATTTATACACCTCGCCTCCCTTTATTTGATATTTCAATATAGCAGGAGAAGTTCCGCAAAAGAAAATACCGTAAACCGGTAATTCGTGTCGTAATATAGAACGAAAGATGGTTTCGTCCCCCATGTTTGTTTATGTCTCACAATAAATGCATCTCTGTCAAAGGTTTACAAATGAGAACGAAGAAAACACATTTTAACAATATCAAGACCCATTTTTGTTGCTTGATTTGATTAGGAATTTAAACAGATTTTATTGGGGAAAATAGATTACTTCACGTAGGAATGAGGCCGTTATTCGGCCGTAAAATAAAGGTAAAAAAAGCCCAAAATTTTAACATTTGATATATAAAAATTGTAGGCAAACGATATTACTCCATATCTACACTTATTCATATTCAATCTAATATGGCAATTGAGGATTAAAACTACCACCTTTGATGTTATCATCTCGAGATATAAATTAAGAAAATGCTGCTTAGTTTAAATATTATGCCATTGTAATCGCAAGGTTAATAAACCCCAAAACGTGCTTTGCCAAACAGAAAACAACCGTAATGAAATATAAAGAATCAAGTAATTATAATTTGGAGACGGGAAATAATTTTGCTAAACACATTC
This sequence comes from Modiolus philippinarum, assembly GCA_002080025.1. Taxonomy (NCBI): domain Eukaryota; kingdom Metazoa; phylum Mollusca; class Bivalvia; order Mytilida; family Modiolidae; genus Modiolus; species Modiolus philippinarum. Next base: position 16,314 of record MJUU01000457.1, on the reverse strand, counting down.
GGAGAAATAAAAAAAAATATGAGCATTCACAAGTAAGTCATAATTTTATTTGTTCCTTTCATTATTTTTGCAAGTTTGTTTCATTCTTAATGAAAAAGTTGCATTATAGTTAAGAACACTATTTAACATTATTGTCTTTGTCTTGTAATACAGTATCTCTCGTGTAATTGAAGGCGGGAACGATCTCCTCGGATACCGAAAGAAGGAATACTGGATTTCTAAACCTATCGTAAATGAATATATACAACATAAAAAACAAACTATTTATGAAATTGAAGTGCATTTATAAATTTTCCAGTATGACAATCATTTAACTAAATTTTAATTGACAAAAAAAATAATAATAATAATAACCTGAAGCGCTACAAATCGGTTGAATATAAATCACCCTTAACTCAACAGTATTCATTAATTAGTGTTTCCCTCTTAAGGTATTTTTACGTATAAAATAGAACTGTTTCCGGAATGTACACGATTCAAAAGTTGCATATTCCTTGTATTTAAGTTATTTAAACTTGTAAGAAGCCATTACGAACAAATTCACAAATTAGTTATACTGTGAACCTTGTGCAAAAAGGGGAGTACTGAAAAGAAAAGCAAAATTACTGATCAAAATTAATGCACCCAGAATTAAACTTCAACATGCAACATGTTAACTTGAACAAACTCTGTTTTTCTACAAGGCGTTACTAACTTAGTTTATATGTTCACGTTATTGGATGTTTTTTTCCATTGATTTATTCACTTTTTGACCCTTTTTGGGGAAATTTCGGGCATGCTATATGGTGTTAGGTTCCTCACTGTGTTGAAGACCGTACGGTGACCCCTAGATGCTTTGTTTTGGGTCGTTTTAACCTGGAAGTTGTCTCCTTGACATTTGCCACATTTCCTTTCTTTTTCATATGTATTAACAGAATAGTTTTATCATTTTGAGTTTTTTTTTATATAAAAATCCGTCTAAGTTTTGGATAGATTTAACGCCTTAAAGAAGTTTGGTGGTTTTTCTTTATTCCAAAATATGCACTATAATAAACTTTATAGACTCATTTTATGGTCTGTTATAACTTAGAACTACCAGAATCCGATTGCTAAGCTTAATCCTTGATCTGGTAAATTGTAAGTAAATCAGTCGAGAGTTGTCAGAATTCCACATTTATATTTATCAGCCATCGTGGTGACGACAATGAAACTTACAAAAAGTGTCAATTATTGTAATCCTGAAAAACTACTTTATACGGTCAACATCAAGATTTTTCTAGACCGCTATGGGATATTTTTTTTTTCACCAGATATCAGGATACATTTCCGTTTGATAAATGAGTTGCTTTTTCTCTACTGGATTTGACTTAACTACCGGAACTACATGGCGGATTGTCTTATTAGAAACATGGATGCTTTCTCTACCAGTACACTTAATCTTGTCCATTATTTTTGATCGAGTCCGTGTTGTTCATCTGTATATGTGCCCCCATTTTTATTTTCTATGTCGTACTGTTAATGATGTCATTGTCTTTTGACTGCTTTATTCTTGAACTGAAGGTCCGGTTCTCACTTACTTTATAATGGTTAACATACATCATTCTGGTCGTTAAACCCGTACAGTAGAACGAATCTGTTTGGATATCATATTAACTTGGTTACATATACACTGTAATGAGGTTTGCCACAGGAAAACTGAAATGATTACATTGTCATATCTTGTTTTCCGGCACCTGAATCGGTTTTCAGGGGCTTCGGCTACAGAGATGCCAGGCGCGTCCCCAGGTGGTTGATAGGGAAATTTCCCGTCAATGCGGGGTAGTCAGGTCATAATACAGAAAGCCTGACCAAGAACCATTGTAGCCAAATTGTGTGGAGAAACGCCATGCTCCTGTATAAAGATCCCCTTCTATATTTTTCTAAGGAGAGCAGAGTCACTAGGTCTCGTATAGAAGGCTAAATTTCCCACCCCTACCCATTTCCCCACTTTTCTAGTAGCAATCAAAACTCGTTTCCCCGGTTGACATTTACACTTGTATTTTGTTTATTCTTTTACTTATATTTTTAAATTGATTTACTTGTTCGCGTCCGCTCACTGGACGTTAAACTCTAACTAGTCAATCAAATCTTGTTTGAATTTGACCATCCTTATCAGATTTAGAGAGAATGGAAAATAGTTTCTCCTAAATCCTATCAGAATTTTAGATTTTTGCTTAATAGTGATCCAGTATTTCGCCAGCAGGGTTCATGTTGAAATATTTATTGGTATCGTGTTGCAAGTGTAGTTATTATAATTTATCAGATATTGTATTGCTGTCCATTTTTTGCTGTTATGGCTTTGAATTTTAATTAGATAGATATACACAGCTGTAAAATATGAGATGGAAAGTCATTTGTGTTTTCCCAAGAATCAGAACACAATTTTTTCTAGTGTTCAGGAAATGCGTAGATAAATTGTATTTGATATCTGGATAAGAGAACAGAAATTGTACGCAAAATCCTAAGGCTGTTTTGTTGGATGTAATGAAATCTACAGATTGTATGTCGGAAATACGTGATAGTCGACCCACGTTAGCCACAAAATGTATTTAGTTGCGTTGAATATTCAAGACTTTACCTAATGAAATTACGCAACGTGTAATGATTTCTTCCATTTCTTCCATGGGACAATGTCCTTTTCAATTTAATATCAGTTTTCCATAATATTAATTTGCAACTGAAACCTCAGCTTTCTATGCAGATGTTTACTTCAAAAGCTTAGTAATACATTACCCGAAGTGGTAAATAGGTAAAGGCGGGACACTTAAACATTATTGTGACGAGGTTTCTCTTTATTATTTATTTAATTTATTTTTAATTTGAATTAGCATTGTAACACTACATTAAGGGTAAGGTCTAACATTATTGCTTTGTAAATTCACATCAGAAATTTACAAGCTTTCCAACTACAAGGAAATAGTTTCATGAAGACCATTGTGGGAAAACAATATGGTCAGTTTAAATCGCCAGGTGGTGAGATGATGTCCATAGCGAAACATTGATAAGATTTTTAGCAGTTTGGTAAGTACATTGGTTTAACCTGTAGCATTAGATGTGCTCGAAAAGTTTTGTATTCATAATAATTCCATTTTGTGCATTACTAGTACACTGACGTCAGTTGTATATTACGTTTCCAAAGTTTTCGTGACTCGACAAAAATATTGTAAACTAGTATTAATGGTTCGAGTGTCAAATATTCTGTCATTAGAATAATGCTTTGCTAAAATAACAACATGAGCAAGCAAATTTGAAAATCCACGTAGGAAGTTTTGGGATATACGACGTCAAAGTTTTGGCGGGAAACAGTTCTCTCTAGAGTTTCCCTTCAATTTCCATTAGCTGTTTATATGCCATAAAAAATATGTAAATATTATTGGAAGTTGATAAAATTTTATGCATTGTCTATTTTATGCAATTTAAAGTGACCTCTGACCAAGAAAACATGTTACATGTGCAAACATTGTTTACTCTGTTTAAATGGATAAAACCCGAAGATATCGAATGCTTCTGAAATCTAACACTCATACTCCCTTAAGTATGTTCGCATGCAAACTCGCATGAAGTCTTCCAGACGAAATCGAACATCGGAATGTATGTCTAAATGCAAAATGTATGTGATAAATATAGTATGATATGATAAAAATATGATATGGACAACCTAATTATGCATAACCAACTTTAATGAAGAGGTGTCAGCTGTTTCCTCTTTCCATGGCAACAATTATGATTTTGGGAATTCAATGACAAGAAAATTGCTATGTCACAATTGTGCAATTCTGAGCAGCTTGTGTCTGTATCCATGGCAACCATCATCATTTTCAGAAGTCTTTGACAAGAAATAAGTTCCATACTTCAACCTTCCTGCAATTCAATTGTTATACACCCTGGCAGAATTTTTCTCAATAATTTGAAATCAAACTATTGGTAGTCGTAATTTTTACTAAAAGAATTCAAGGATATATGGTTATTAGGCAGAATTCCAATAAAAAAGAGGTCTTTGAAACTTTCAGGAAATTTACCAAACTTGGAATAATTTTTTTTTTTTTTGGAATTACAATTGGTGAAAATGTTTGTTCTTATTGAAACAAATTCTTAAACTTCGGATTCAATGTAGATTTCCCCAAAATAAGTGGTCTTTGACACTTTCACGAAATATACCAAAAACAGGAATCATATGCTTATTAAAACCTATCAGTGAAAATGTTTGCTCTTATAGAAACAAATTCTGAAAGTAAGGTTGCTGGGTAGAATTCCAAAAATAGGTGGTCTACGAGGCTTTCAGGAAATTTACCAAAACTGAAATCAAATACTTCTGAAATCTAATTGATAAGATGTTTGTTCTCAACTAAATAAGCAATTTAAGAATAAATTTGTCCTAAATTAATTAAATTAATTAAGTGCGGTTGTTTGGTAAAATTCCAAAAATTAGTAGTCTTAGAGAATTTCAGGAAATTTAAGATTCCTAAGTTTTCAGAATTTCGTTTGTTACCAAAAGCTTGTAAGATTATTAGATTACATGCCAAAATTTAAAAAATATCTGTCTTTGACATTTTCAGGAAATTTACCAAAGTTGGAACTGGAATCAAAATTTCAAAAGCTTATTGCATATCTACATACTATATGTATTAAACTGCAACTGAATTAAATAGCTAAATCCAAAGCTGTAGGAGTTGTTTGCAACATGTGCCATAATCGACATCTTGGGCCTCTTGTTTGCATCAACACCAAAAGCGCATCTGCAGCATATGTGCAACAAAGATTTATAAAAATTAATTCACAAAAATGTAGGAGTAATTCGTGTAACATCGTGACAGACAGACGGAGGCAAAACAATGCCCCCAGTTTTCTACAGAAAGGGCGGGGATAATGGCCTACTTATGCAATTTTGTATAGATTTTTTCATTACTTATAAGTTGTGATGCAATATTGAAAATAAAAATCTTTACAAACAATAAAAGAATATGGAGTAAATGCACGTCCGACAAAGTCTCTATAACTGAAAATTAATATGAGGTATGAGCAAAACATAATGTTGATGGACACGTGGTGATGAAGAACATAAATAAAACCCTTGTACCATTACTAGGACTTACCACGTGTTTGAAGGGACTTTGACTCATTTGCATTTACTCTGTATCCTTCCATTGTTATAAGAAAGCAAAAGTTTGAGTCAAATCAATGCTGTTCTAAAATTTTGTTTTTCTTTGGATAAATATATATAGAATAATGGTAGTTTTGAAGGTCGAGACAGAAAATATCACCGTATTGCAGCGAGTCCGATAGGACGAGCTGTGATACTAGTGATATTTTCTGTCGAGACCTTCAAAACTACCATTATTGTTTTTATCGGCAACATCGTAAGAGTCATGATGTCAATTTCATGACGCCATTGCCTGATATTTTCTTGTATCAGGTCAGTACGGAGATACTGACAATATCAGTCAGTAAGATCAAAGAGAAAATGTACATATTGCCGATAAAAGGCCGTAAAATTAAAGTCAAACAAGTACCAAATTCAGATTGAAGAAAAATCCAAACGCAAGAGTAGATATTAATGGTCAATTTTCTATAATTTCTGAAATTAAACATATTAAAATAATCTTAGAACCATTTCACATTCTTAGTTTTATACCCGTTCTCATTAAATGTAAAGCATCTTCAGAATGTAACTACAGAAATGTTTGTTAATTTTTAATATACTTAGGTGTATATAAAACATTTCAGAATGGTTAAAAATAAATCATCAAAGAGTCAATCCATCGTTGATAAGTAATGACTTGGCCTCCCTCGTGATTTATACTCTAATAATTCCCATTAATTTGTATTAATATCGTTTCATGTAATTTTTAGTTGAAATAGTGCTATGAATAGTTCATATAAAATTAATATAAATATTTTACTTAATAAACATTTGATAATTATCAAAATATACCTAAAATAAAACACTCTTTCCTTTATCACCAAACCACTATCTTGCTTAAAAGAAATAAATCTCGCTTAAATGTAGGAAAAATATATTTAAAAATCATGTAAATCAAGATTTAACATTTACATGTGTTTATTTAATAAAACCAAAGAGAAACCAGTCGTTCCAAAAATTTATAATTTATTTATGAGTCACTCCTTCCTAATATCAGCCGTTAAAATATTGCCAGGACATATTTTTCTTAATTGGAAATGGTCTTTAATCGTACACTAAGAGTAAATATGTTGTTTTCGTGATGACTGCGATAATATAGAAACTATTTTTTTTATGAAACAACAGTGAAAAATATATCTACCAAAATTATAGACAGTAATAACAAAACTGTTCTAATTAATATCAGACCTGCGTTAATTAATATTTCTTCATAAAGATATTCTGTTTGGCATTAGCTGGTGCTACACTTAATTGTCAAAATAGCAATGCCAGATACTTTAATCTTTATGATATGAAGTGAGGAATGTCTACAGCCATCAGAAAATATTTCATATTTGCCTAACAAGAAAGCAATTTAATTTTTATCTAATTATTTTCCTATCAACTCATATTGACTGCCTTTTGAAGGGAACACTGTTTTAAATATTAATATTTTATTTCAAGAAGTATATATCGAAATCAGTTCTTAAGATTTTATTGCATTTCTCATTTTTACACCATATGATACCATAGGATCTACTGTGGACACCTCTCTTTAATTTGCCTTTCATGAAATTTCTATGCATGGCAATTTTTTTGGTTCAATTATTTATTTACTGATTTATGAAAGGGATAACAGGGCTGAAAATTACAATTACATGCTACAATCTGCCAGGGAACTACACAAACGCAAACAACGATAGAAACTCAGCCGGTATCGGCATTAGCAAAACCCAGTGGAAGGGTTATTGGTATCCAAACCTTCTCTGTCCCGTATCTCTACTAGTTCCATGACCTCAATCTTGAAAGGGAAAGAATTGGACAAAACGTAATTTTGAAAGATGGGTCAAGGGGCTTTCGTCGCTAATCTGTCAGTTAGTTCAAGGGGCCTTGTGTTCTGGTAAACCACAGTCGTACTACGGAACAAAATCAAACTCAAAATTTCACAAAGAGTTTGGAAAATAATCATCTTATATTTCAGTAGACATCGGCAGTATCAGTAAGAAGCCATTATGTGGGTAAAATTTTCAAGTCATTTTATCCCACGGTTAATATAAAGGATTCAAGCAGAATATCCTTTCGGTATCCATGTTACGTAAAAACATAAATTACGTCCCATTTTTTTTTTAATAATTTTTTGTGGCATTTTTTAATTGCATTTAAGCTGTTTGCGAGTAACGCCATATTTAGATATGAATTGTTCATATCTATCATAAAATTTCTCAAATGTATTCAGTAATTTATGAAATTTGTTACCCTGTTGTCAAAGTGTGGCTGTGAAAGTAAGGTTACGTTCATTAAAATCGCCAAAAGTAGAACAAATAAATGTGAATCGTACCATTTGTGAAATTAAACCCCGTAAGATGGAGCTAGAGGAATGTGTCCGTCAAAAAAGGCGAATTTTCCATAGTGAAATCAAAATTATCGCTTTTACCTTGAACTTTAGTTTTTATTTTATGTTGAGTCAATGTTGATAGGCAAATCCAGAAAAGACAGTATTTAGAATTATTGTCAGCTCTATTCAATTTCAGTTTTCTTTGATAAATGATATTTACATAATCTAAGAGCTAATGGTTGTCAATAGTTAGGATATCCAGTTGATATTTTAAATATTTTCCACCTAATGGGAAGGGGACGGTCTTACTGGGCCCTCCTTTATCCCCACTAATTTCGTTTTTATACTTGCTGTATTCATTGAAAACGGAAATAAACTTATCACTGTTTTGCACGATTCAGTTATAAGGTTTTTAACTCACCTGGCCTAAAAGGCCATGTGAGCTATTGCCATCACTATGCATCCGTCGTCCGTCGTCCGGCGTCCGTCGTCCATCGTCCGGCGTCCGTCGTCAATTTCAAACATCTTCTCCTCTGAAACCGCTAAGCCAAATTAAACCAAACTTGGCCTGAATCATCATCAGAGTATGGCATCTCAAACTGATGTTCAGTTTGTCCCTCTGTAGAACAAGGCCGCCATTGCTAAAAATAGAACATAGGGGTAAGTTGCAGTTTTTGGCTAATAACTCGAAAACCGTTACAGATATAAAAAAATTTGACGAAGTAAAATTGATCAGCATGATGAGATCTATCCATTGTGCAATTTTGAAGAAAATCTGAAAACCCATCTCGGTGTTATAGCCCTTTTTCCGTTAAATTTTCAAAACTTTTGCATTTTTATTTCTTATTTTAAAAAGTGTAACAGATAGAGGTCAAGTGTAAATTGCAAAATTTTTCAGCATATCAAGATCTACCCACCCTGAAATTTTGAAGAAAATCCATAAACCCTTGTAGGAGTTATTGGCCTTTTTTCACCGAATTTTCAAAATTTTCGTATTTCTTATCTTTTATTTCCAAAACTATAGAAGATGAAGTTTAAGTGTAAATTGATGAAATGTGTGCCATGCTGTGGCCACTTCAAAACTGATGTTGAAAATTGTTCCTTGACCGCCATTTTCAAAATGGCCGCCAAAACAGGCGGGAAAATTCAACATTGTCCGATTTCAATGACATTCGGTTACCAAATTGGTCTTGATGTCGTAACTTCAAAACTGATGTTAAAAATTGTTCGTTGACTGCCATTTTCAAAATGGCCGCCAAAAAAAGGCGGGAAAATTCAACATTGTCCGATTTCAATGACATTTGGTTAACAAATTGGTCTTGATGTCATAACTTCAAAACTGATGTTAAAAATTGTTCGTTGACTGCCATTTTTAAAATGGCCGCCAAAAAAAGGCAGGAAAATTCAACATTGTCCGATTTCAATGAAATTTGATTTCCAAGTAGATATTGATGTTGCGACTTCAAAACCGATGTTGAAACTTGTTTGTTGACTGCCATTTACAAAATGACATCTCGACTTCTAAACTGGTGTCGAAAGTGGTCCTTGGCAAGAACGTTTTTTGTCAAAAAAGCCCAACAAAGAAATATAACAAAACATGATCAGACTTTAAAAACAGTTCAAGATATTGGAGGTGTTTGAGCTACGAGTTGAGAAACTGAAGATCAACTGTATAACTTACAATGTTACCTTGATTGTGGCAACTGAAAGCCAGGTGAGCGATACAGGCTCCTGGGAGCCTCTGGTTATTAAGTGTCTTTTTTACCGAACAGAAAAAAGATCTTGATTTAGAGGAGAACTGTTTGTACCCATGGGAATACTAGTGACGTATTGATAAACAGTGTTGTCAAAACGAACAAAAATGTCCAGCAAATGATTGAGTGCCTTAATCATATCATCACATGTCCAGGAACAATGATTATTGTTAGTAACATTAAAGCTACCGAGGAACCAAGTTATCTTTTAATTATCGATGAAATAAAAGGGATAACAGGAAACATCTTCAATGGCTGAAAATTATAATGCATGCCACAACCTGCCAGGGACCTACTCAGGAAAAACACAAATTAGACAAAAGACAAACATGAACAACGAGAGGAACTCGGGACAGCTGGGCTTGGTACCGGTACTAGCAAAAGACTGCGGTAGGGTTAAAACCAAAACCTCCCCTTTACCTTTACCTGTCCAGTTTCCATATAGTATTATAAATTAACGAATAAACCCCATTGCAGGTAGACTACTAACTAAATGACTACAATCTTAAAAAGAGAGAATATGACAATACGTAATATGAAAGATGAGTTAAGACGGGCTGACCGCAAAATCAGCCCAGTCTGCTGGTAAAGCACTGTCGCACTACGGAAGAAAAATCAAAATCAAAACTTCCCGAAGGATTTTGTCAAAAATCATCATCACAAGTCATCGGCAGTATCAATGAGAGGCCAGTATGTATGTAAAATTTCAGGTCACTAGATCTGAGATCTCAAAGCTAATTTAACGGATGCAAGCAGGGTATCTTGTCAATATCCCTGATTACATAAAGAATGCAAGTTACGTCTGAGCTTTTCTTGATTTTTAATCAGTTTCTGACATTTTTAACATTTCCGTAAAAACGAGGATTAGAAATGCACTTAGTAATAAGCTGTTTGCGAGTAAAGTCATATTCAGATATCAAATTTTCAGATCTGTAATAAAACTTCTTAAATGTATTCAACAAATTGTGAAATCTGTAACCCTATTGTAAAAGTTTGGCTGTAACAGTAAGGTTACGTTCTTTAAAATCGTCAAGAGTAGAACAAACGTATAAATCGTACTAGTTGAGAAACATATACCCGTACGATGGAGCTAGAGCACTGTCGCCGTAAAGAAAAGGGAAATTAGTAATAGTGAAATCAAAAATCCCTTTATCATATATTTTACTTTTTATTTAACCAGAGTCAATAATGATAGTAAGATCCAGAAAAGGGCAGTATTAGTGAATCGTTGTAAGCTTTATTCAATTTCAGTTCTTATGGGTAAATGTTGTCTACATAATCTTAAAACTGGGGATTGTCAATAGTAAGGATATAGTTAATATATCTGTTATTTGTTACTTGAAATCTAAGTTTAGTTGAAAATATCTAATTTAGTAATTATCACAAAATATGCTAATTAAATATGAAGAATCAAAATTAGGGTCTAAATAGTCAAATAATCAATTAAAAAAAAACCCTTAGTAATAGAATAATTTTATTAAAGATTTGATAATTTTTGCTGTGGTAGATCATTTGTATCGATTTTTTTGTACTTTGCTATAATTTTAATTTACTGTAAGGTGTATAGAATTAGCTAAATATGAAAAGATAGAGTAAATTGACCTTTTGTAAATTGTAGAAGTTATTCGGATCTAATAGGTTTTATCCTTTAATCCAGTGTAAAATATTTTGTCCAAAAACAAACTTTCTTGTTATTAAAGCCTCAGTAAATCATTAAAGGTGTTATTAGATTGTAGAATTCCATGTGACTTACATACAATTTTGTACTTAGGCTAATGTCAAAGATAGCTTTTTAAATGGGGGTAATAACAAAATTACCGAATAGAGTTGTCAAGAGCCGAAGTCTATGAGACAAAAGAGCAAATCAGGTGGAAACCACCTAAATGTTCCTGACCTGGTATAGGCATTTCAAAAGAAAATTGTTTTAAACCGATTTTAGGGCGTGCAAAACCTTCCTTCTTGAACAATATTGAAAAGAAAATCCATAACCTAGCAACATTTTTAATTGTATTGCTCTACCAATATAAAGTATAAATCTTCTCAATTTCAACTTATTCATGTTACTACATCCTTGATATAACGAAGTATGATGCTATTTGATACTTCTCCAAATATTAATCACCTAATAAGTATAATCACAAAATTATCGGAAGAAATTGTCGGGAGCCGAAATTCAAAGGGCAAAAAGACAAAGTGGATGCAAAACACCGTAAAATAGTAAACTGCAAGGGTCCTGACTTGATACAGGCATGTCAAAGTAAATGATAATTAAAGCCGGTTTTATGTCGCACCATATCACAAAATACACAAGTTTCAATGGTTACACTTCCGGAGCACCTGATATCACTATTTTTGAGAGTTCAAACTGTTAGTGCTTTAGTTTTTATAGTGTTTGTTGTGTTTTTTGGTTGTGTAGCGTCTTTTGGTCTTCTGTCTTCGGGTGTTCTTACCTTTGCATTGTCTCTGGACTTTGATTTTTGTAATATTGTTCTTTGTTCCTTCGGTATTCTACTGCCGTTGTTTTTTCACGCACTTATGGTTGGAAAAAAGCACCTTGGTATAAAAGCTAACAAGAACGTTATAAATCGTATTATACTTGAGATACAGAAATATTCGATCGAAAGTATTTGCTGCAACCTTCACTTAATTATAGGCAAGCAAATCTTAAAACTGCAAATGATGAATAAGTAATTTAGTACTTCAATGTTTAATCACGCTGCATTCTGTTTCTTTTGTATAAAGGCAGCCAATTATATATTTCTATTAATTAATTCGATAACTTCAACTTAATAAAGCCTAATTCAACAATCACTTGAGTAAAGACGTACTATAGCGATGGGTTAATCTTCTCACTTGAGAACAGAGTTAATATTATCGTATTTCGTTTTCGTTATATTATACTTTGCCGGTATTCAAACATAAAGTAGGGTTGTGACAGTGGTTAACATTAATTAAACACAGTAGGTAATCATGTCGATATTTTGGAGTGACAGTATTGACAATACAAGATTAAATTCCATATCATTCCCCTCAACGACCGACTCCTTCATCAACGATTCCATATTAAAATCTCCTAAGTATATTGACACAGACAATTACAAACATATTATGAATGCTTCAGATGTGTGCAGTAAGATTTTGGGTTGTTTGTTCAGAAAACCAGGTGTGTATACCCATAATTTTATCATAATTTAATCGACCATTATAAATTGTCTTTAGTAAGATTATGGGTTATTCTTCAATTATATGAAGGTAAGAAAACTTTGTATTTATAAAATAAACTTTGATTTTAAGGTAAAACATTCGAGATAGTTTATATACTATGTATATAAAAATGCGTACAGTATCATTATATACTATGTATATAAAAATGCGTACAAAATCATCATTTTTTACCGATCACTAATTTCACAAGAAGATATAACTTACTCCGTTAGACGGTTTGTTTTCTTAATTTTTAACACTTCCTAAACACCCTTTCTTAATTCATTTCTTTACTGAACAGACATAAGTTGTCGAAATGCGCATATGCAAAAATTAACAGGATTTTGTTATGTTTTTTCTCAGCTGCATAATCTGAAGCTGAAAAGTATAGAATATTTCATGCACCATTGGCTGTTTATAGTGTCCGACTTTTAAATGACTACCGATCTTCATAAATAACAATAATAGCCAGAGAGCCAAAGAAATGATTATTTTATATTAGCGTCAGCGTGTTCCAAATCTTCAAATCTGGAGTGTTAACGTTGCCATTTCTTTAATGAACGACAATTGTTATTTTTCTCTTTCCAACATATATTCAATAAGCGTCTTCAACTTCAGTCATATAGTTCCGATGAAACAAGCGAAAATGGCACATAATATCGTAATTTATCTTGGGTCACATGTTCCGCATGAACACTAAATAAAATAATAATTTGCTTTCAGATTAATTCTTAAATGTTTCATACAGAATCATTCCAGTGTTATTTGACTGACAATTTCACCAGGGCCTGTAAAAAATAAATAACAAATGAGGTCACAAATTACCATTGCACTGTCTAGGTTGTGGAATATATTTGAAGGGACACTACGGAGTTCAAAATTAAAACCACCGACAACAGTGAAATCATTTACTAATTTTTCTGTATAAAGATTACTTACTGGATTTAATATCGACCAAAGTGCCTTTTAGCTTATTGTCAAATCTGAAAAAAGTAAATTATAAACATAAACTCTTGAATAACATTCTAATCAATTAATACTTTATTTTCAAAAGATGAATAACATAAATAAATGTCAAAATGATAAAGAAATATGACAATATTTGAATATATCCTCAATGTTAGAATAGCTCTAAATCCAACCAAGCATATTTCTATCAGGATGCCTTTGAAGATTTATGTGAAAAGCATCTTCTATGTGTGCAGATCACATATTCTACTGATTCTACTGAACTGAATCTTGAGCGATGACGACACAAATTTAGGACAGAAGTTAGGCTAATTATAACCATACAAATACACTCGTGCCGAGATAAGATAAAAAACTACGGTCAATCATTGGTCATCATGTAGCCTAGGCCACCACCTTTGTATATTGGGAATCTTAATAACCAAATACAACATACTTCTTCCTAACTCAAAGATTTAATGCTAAATATTTGACCACTCATTGGTGTTTTGATAAGCATTCAACTTAAAATAGTCCAGAATGTTTATCCATTCAACTCAAACTTAAGATCAATAACGTTTCCGTGCCCCGGAATTTCTTTTATGACTTAGAACCGATGCATATAGAAGAATTAATTAAACAGTGAAGACTCTTAATATTATAGTTATTTTCTCTTTCCTCAGCCAAACTCTTAGCTCCATCTTATGGTGTGAACAATTCAGAGTTTTCTGATTTTAGTACATATTATGTTCCAATTCTTAAAAACACTTTGTATAAATATCTCTTTTCCAGCGAAACTTTTAGATGCGACTTATGGCGAGAATATTTCCGAGTTTTCTATTTTTTCTTATTTTATACATGTCATGGCTCAATCACTAAATACACTATGTATAAATTTATCTTTCCCCAGCTAAACTTTTAGCTCCGACTTATAGTGTGTACATCTCCGAGTTTTCTATTTTTTTTCTTCTTATTTTATACATGTCATGGCGCAGTCACTAAATACACTCTTTCCTCAGCTAATCTTTTAACTCCGACTTATGGTGTGCACATTTCCGAGTTTTCCATTTTTTTCTTACTTTATACATGTCATGGCCAATCACTAAATACACTGTGTATAAATTTATCTTTCCCCAGCTAAACTTTTAGCTCCGACTTATGGTGTGTACATCTCCGAGTTTTCTATTTTTTCTTCTTATTTTATACATGCCATGGCCCAGTCACTAAATACACTGTGTATAAATGTCTCTTTCGTCGGCTAAACTTTTAGCTCCGACTTATGATATGTACATCTCCGAGTTTACTTATTTATTGTGTACGTGCCATTGCCAAATCCTTTAATGCACTGTGTAGTTGTGACAATTTTTAAATGGAAAAACTGCAGAAATAATTGTGTTGTTAAGTTCCCTTGTTTTATTATAAGGTTGAATTCTGTCAAAATTGAACGCTTGAGATTGAAATTCCAAAAGTTCTGTGGTCTTAATCATGAGTAGGCTGATCAGCACATGCAACGTTCTCTCAACTAGCGACTGACTTGTTTTTTTATTCAGATCTTTCCCTTGAACTTTTTTTCTTTTCCTCCTCTGGATTTGACTGACATCTTCAACACGACATGTGTCTTATAAGAAACAGGAGATGGTTACGTCTCCGTTTCACCTGATCTCACACATGGTTTTAAATTGTGCATGTTATTCATCTGTAAGTGTGTCCACATTTTTGTTTTCTGTGCCATACTTTTGTGATGTTTTCGTTTCTTTGTGTTTCCAATGTTGGCGATTGTCTTTTGACTATTCTTGTTTGTACTGACAACTCTTTGTGTTTCCGATGTTGTCGATTGTCTCTAGACTATTCTTGTTTGTACTGACGGCTCTTTGTGTTTCCAGAAGTATCAATGTCTTTAGACTATTCTTGTTTGTACTGACAGCTCTTTATGTTTCCAGAGTTATCATTGTCTTTAGACTATTCTTGTTTGTACTGACGGCTCTTTGTGTTTCCAGAGTTATCATTGTCTTTAGACTATTCTTGTTTGTACTGACGGCTCTTTGTGTTTCCGATGTTGTCGATTGTCTTTTGACTATTCTTGTTTGTACTGACGGCTCTTTGTGTTTCCAGAGTTATCATTGTCTTTAGACTATTCTTGTTTGTACTGACGGCTCTTTGTGTTTCCGATATTGTCGATTGTCTTTTGACTATTCTTGTTTGTACTGACGGCTCTTTGTGTTTCCAGAGTTATCATTGTCTTTAGACTATTCTTGTTTGTACTGACAGTTCTTTGTGTTTCCAGAGTTATCATTGTCTTTAGACTATTCTTGTTTGTACTGACGGCTCTTTGTGTTTCCGATGTTGTCGATTGTCTTTTGACTATTCTTGTTTGTACTGACGGCTCTTTATGCTTCCAGAGTTATCATTGTCTTTAGACTATTCTTGTTTGTGCTGACAGTTATTTGTGTTTCCAGAGTTATCATTGTCTTTAGACTATTCTTGTTTGTACTGACGGTTCTTTGTGTTTCCAGAGTTATCATTGTCTTT
>MJUU01000453.1:0-11967 GCA_002080025.1 Modiolus philippinarum | reverse complement strand
TAATGTGTAGTTGTTGAGAAATGGACTTTAACGCGAAACTTAACCAAAGTCACTGAAGCGTAAAATGTAGGTCAAAGCCACCTAATTGTCAATGATTTGGTTAGTACTTTTCAATGCAATTAATTTGGTGAAATATCATTGTCCTTTAATGTGTAGTTGTTGAGAAATGGACTTTAACACAAAACTTAACCAGAGTCACTCAAGCATAAAATGTAGGTCAAAGAGTCAAACGACCTAGTGAACTCTGTAGTACTAACAAATATCTACCTACTGGCCTACTATTATTGTTCTACCTCTTACAGTTTCTGAGAAATGTACTTAAACGCAAAACCTAATCGGACGTACGGACGTACAGAAGACGGACAAGGGTAACACTATATGCCCCTTCCACATTTTTGGGCGGGGCATAATAACATTTAAAATAAAGGTTTTGCAGCATGTGCATGTATGTGTGTTTCTAAAATGTCAATTTCATCATTTAGGTAGGTGTAATAAAAGCAAATCCCGATTCTTTTTAAGTATGTATACTATTTGTGGCAATGTGTTCATAGCTATCAAAAAGATACTAATGTATTGTGAATAAAATTCCAATCATTTACAAGATTTTAATATTGAATCCTCTAACCTACACTTTTTGAATTAAAATCATGAAAAAATCTCATTCTCCCAAAAAAGCGAGATAACTCGAGCCTTTCGTTTCATAAGTTGATTATGTTTAAGTACGTTAAGTAAAGTAGCTTATCCGGACGTCTCTACTTTGGAGTAAGCATATAGTGAATGTAGCAATGTTTTGGTATTATAATGAAAGTAAAGCAATAGAGCAGTATAATACAACATAGTAGTACGTCTTCTAGGGAAGACATATGTCATCTGTACGGTGGCATAGCTCTGCCCCCTACTTGTCAGATAAGTAAGTAGAGTTGTCAGATATTTATGTCAATAGTCAGATATTTATGTTGACTTGTCAGATAATTATATACAGTTATTGACTTTTAATGAGATCTACTCATGATTATACGGACCTGGTCACGATTGGTTGACCGAGGTCAGCGGCTGAGGTTAACCAACCCTTTACCAGGTCTGTATAGTCATGAGTAGACCAAATGAAAAGTCAATAAATGCTTTATTAAATGTAATAAGGACCTTTGATTTTTGTTGATTTGCTAGAACAGCTTTTTTTTACTTTTCCTCAGACTGTAAGTAAAAAAATGAAAATCTCATCACCGTAAAACAGTATATTATTATTATATATGCGACAAAAACGTATTTTTTAATTTCATTGCAGAAAACGGTTTATACCAGGTGTAATAACGATCAAACTTCTGTTCAATATATATTTTTACTTTTCTTCGTTCTCATTTAAAACTTTTGCAACACAACAACAATTTCAATGCTGTGGATCGATTTTTATTCCCTTCTCAGATTTTTGCTTGTAAATATGAACGGTAGTTTTTCTAGTATTGGTTAAATCACTCTGTGTTTGCCATCTGTTTCGAAACGTTCTTCCGTGTTTATGCAACAGATGTCACACAGACGAATGTTAGTAACAACGCGCAATTTTATTGGTTGTTTGGTAATGAAATGAAGTCTCCATTTGGTCAAGTAAAAATCCCGAGTAGACCTCGCGTGAGATCTACTCACTCTCAGGTACAAGCAAGGAAAGGTTGTCTCAACCAATCAGCGAAAAGTAAAATTACTTATCATTTAATAATGTTCACTTGTCAGATAAAAAATATTTCAAAATGTGGTCCATTGACCAGCTAACGCCAATGTCTACCATCCAAAAGTCAACATAGATATCTGACAAGTCGATGTAAATATCTTACAAGTCGACATAATTATCTGACAAGTCGACATAATTTTCTGACAAGTCGATAAAAATATCTGACAAGTCCACATAATTATCTGACAAGTCGACATAATTATTAGATAAGTCGGCATAATTATCTAGCAAGTCGACATGTGGACTTGTCAGATATTTATGTCGACTTGTCAGATAATTATGCAGACTTGTCAGATAATTATATGGACTATCAGATAATTATGTGGACTTGTCAGATATTTATGCCGACTTGTCGGATATTTATATTGTCTTTTGGATGGCAGACATTGCCGTTAGCTGGTCAATTGACCGCATAATAAAATACTTTTTTACCTGACAAGTGAACATAATTATCTGACAAGTCAACATAAATATCTGACATGTTGACATAAATATCTGACAACTCTACTTAATTATCTGACAAGTAGGGGCAGAACTATGCCATCATACTTACACTTACGAACTAAATAATATAAACTCTGTCAAGAAAAAGCGGTCAGTCCTTTAAACTGACTTCACACAAAATAATTATAGTTTCTTTCGTCTTTAAAGAATAGACCTTTTTTGTCGGAGTTTATGCTTCCAAGAAAAGTGCATTTAAATCGAATACTTTTCATCATCCTGACTTGTTCTATAGTTCCAGCTACAGCAATATAGTTTTTTTTAAAAGGCCTGACACGTTACTAGAATTGTTGATTTCATATAAACTGTCCTAAAACCGAACAAATACATTTATTTTTACTCAGTAATCTACATTATACAGGCAAAATTGTAAATTCCATTCTTTTGGATTTCAAAACATTCATTATTGGTCCAATCAATTCAGCAATACTTCAAATATAAAAAAGGCACTAACAATTATTTTAATTAAATAGAATGCACGTAGAAACAATGCTTGTATTTTTTAATTAGGTCAACTATATTAAGGAGGAGTCAGGTCCCACACACTAAAGATGATTTTATATTCCACTTAAACTTAAACGGTGAATGAAAGGATATGGAGGAAATGCACAGGAGACTTTCATGAGACAACGTCTCTACAAATTCATGGTAAAATCAAGCAATCTGAAACGGGCACTTTATGTACTGAAAAGTGCTGAAAAGTACTCGACAAGTCTCAACTTGTGTGATAATTACTAAAGAAGTCTCGACCAAAGTTTGATGTAGTCTGAAATTTACTGAATGAGTCTCTACCTGTCTTGGTTAGTCTTAACTTTTACTGAAAGAGAAACGTCTTGTCTCAGCGAGTCTGAATCTATACTGACAAAGTCTCAACCAGTTTCTATAAGTCTCGACTTGTATTGAAAAAGTTTTAATCTGTTTGGACCAGTACTGGAAAAATATAGACCTGTCTGGACCAGTCAGATTTAATACTGTAAGAATCTCGACATGTCTGAACCTGTTTCAACATGTCTGAATTAGTACTGAAACAGTTTTGACCTGTTTTAAAAAATGAAATAATATAACAGGTTTTCATCATTAAATTTAAGTGAAAATTAAAAAAAAAATAGGAAAATTTACAATCGTATAGATGAATAAACAAAACTTTCAGATATTCTTAAAGCATATTAAGAAAAAGACTCTCTTCACTTACATTCATCTAGAATTTGTTATTGAGATATAGATAAATATCAATAATTTTTTTCTTAAATGAATATCAAACACATATTTTCTTGTTTAAGTCAAACCCAAAATTTATTGTATATAAGTTTATAAATTTTATATAGAATATGAGAAAAAAATGAATCAATGTAATACAAAATGTATTTACAAATTTGAGTATTTATGTCATAATATATTAATTTCATACAGTTATATGCCCGAAACACGGTTCATTTGAAGACTTTCAAATGTAAATTTAAGAAAAAAATTCAAACTAAGGAGTATCTCCCTCCAGTATAGCTCTGTCCTTAGCTTGTTTTGGATTTTCTATTTAGACCCTATTGGAAATTTGTTCTCTGTCAGATTTTACACATATTTCGGTGTATGCATTTCCAAATGTTTCATTTGATCTGCATTGAAGAGACATAAGTTGTCGAAATGCGCATTTCACAGTAACTTTGGTATTGGTTATTTATATATCCACTGCTTTCCAAGTGCGCCTCGAGTTATTTTGGTGGTTTTTGTCACTCGAGACTGTGACTGCTGTAATCAGATGCATTGTGGTTATAATCAGACAAAATATACATCCGGTATGATGATAATAGTGGAATTAAGGCAAGATGTTCTGCTTAATTCACATCTACTTCTATAATGGAAGGTAGAAGATAAGTAAATTGTCGGGCCAACTGACCGTCACAACAAAGGCAAAGAAAGTACGAATATGTGAAAATAAACAAATATTGTAAATCGTCAATATCTATACATTGACACCTTTTCCTGTCACAAAATATAAATATAACACAGCTTATATACAATGGATACATATTTTGTTCATACAATCCGACTTCTTCACGCATCTGTCAAGATATCTGGTTTTTAACCATAAAACTGAGACTTTGGCTTCTGTAACCGCGACAGCTGGCTTCTGTAGGTGCTACCTAAGATTTATGTAAAAATATTTAAGTGCGACAGTTCAGTGCTCTAATCACAGAAAATATTTTCTGTTGTTTTTGTGCGTTTTTATTCGTATATTTGATTGTGTGACACATATCTTTTATATAAAAATAAACCTATCAGGAATATGTTGGTTAGTGGCTTGTCCTTTGCCTTCTTACTATTTTAGTTTGTTGATATTTTGGATGTGGTTTTTTTCTTTCATTGATTTATTCACTTTTCAATTTTTGGGCCATTTAGAGTTGCAATTTGGTGTGGGTTTTCTCATTGTGTTGAAGACAGTACGATGACCCCTAGATGCTTTGTCTTGGGTCTTTTTTTCATATTATCTACATTTGATGGTCTAGTATAGTCGTTTTCGTCTTATTGATCTGAATCAATTACGTATATTGAGCATGAATACGTTCTAATGGCGAGTGATTCACGGATAGTAGTTTGCACTTTCCATGAATAACTAAATTTTCTCTACTCAAACTGAAATAATATAATTATTATCCCTTCAATAATAGCAAATCTCATATAATTTGAAATTCATACGTTGTATACCTAATCTCAGTATAAGCAAAACTTCGTAACGTCTTCACGTTTTCAGTGATTTTTACATGCATTCAACACATGATGTAAACACATGATGCTGATATTTCAGCCGATAATATTTCGAAAATATAAACTGTAATTTGATTGTTTTTCTCTAAATCCTTTTTGATATTAATTTTTTATACCACCGTCTAATGACGGACATATTATGGTATACCGATGTCCAATTCTCTGTCCGTCCGTTTCATATTTCGCGCTCTAACTTGACAACCATTTGCATGATTCACTTCAAACTTTGTATAGGTATTTGGTATGGTGGCCCTGGGACTAATATAACAGGGACTTGAAACTATTTAACAAATCAGTTTGATCGAATAAAAAGCGGTGTCCCGGCTACGATTTTCGATTGTAACTTTGGATTTACTCAACATAAAATTATTTCGAAAATTTTGCCGAAAAGCTGATTTATTGCATATTTACAACATAAAATTTTCATTCAAACAACGATGAAATACTAATTAAAAATGGGAAATAAATGCACCATGGGTTGGTTTTTTGTGTAAAGAGGTCGTAAAATTATCGAGAATCCGTCCAATAAACAAACGACAGTTATCGATGATTAATGAGCGTCAGAACAATTAAAATAATGAAAATATGCTAACTTTAACTCGCTAGTTTACATGTGAAATTCCATCCTACTATTACGAAATTTTACCAAGATAAAGCTCTTTGTATTTGCTTTATAGCCATATATAATTTATGCTGAAAAAATTTCTAACAGTGACCGCAAATAAATTTTGCTGATGTGACCACGCTCATGCAATTTTTAGAAATAAATTTTAGAGTTCTAACACTAAACTTTTCCCTGTGTATTTTACAACTACATTTTCAACTTAATTTAAAGAAAAATACATCATGATTCACATCAAAGTTTCATCTTTTGTATCATTGAATTTTGTATCATTGAATTTTTTGGGGAAAATAGAAAGTGTACTAGAAAAATCGTCATGAAGTGTAAAATTTTACGGTATATTCCAAAAAAAAAACTAAAATTATCCATGTTTTAGAGCAAAATTTATGTACTTTGGAATAAATCTATTTTACAAAAAAATATACTATGATTTGCAGCAATCTTTTTTCTATAAAATGATGTATTTTGTATTAAAATCGGTAGAAAAATGTAGATGTAAAGTGTACTAAAATGTCCTAATTTTCAACAGAAAAATGCTGAAATATACGACGATATACAAGTAAATCTGCCGCGACACCGAAATTGTAAGAAATGTAAATCTTTCAAATGCCTGTTATATTAGTCCCAAACGGCCTTACGATCTGTACAGTTTTTCGTGAAATTTTTATTTTTCTTGCAAGAGTTTTGAGACTTTATTCATTAATTAAAAGGCAATTTTTTTACATGTCTCTATCTTGACAACCCTTTGGCTAATTCGCTTCAAACTTTACATAGGTATTTGGTATGATGGCCTCACGATCTGTATTTTTTCGTGAAATTTCGATTTTTCTTTCAAGAGTTATGGGACTTTATTCATTAATTTAAAGGCAGTTTTTTAACATGTTGCGCTCTATCTGGACAATCCTTCGGCCAATTCGCTTCAAACTTTGCAGAGGTATCGGGTATTATGGCTTCACGATCTGTACACTTTTTCACGAAATTTCGTTTTTCTTGCAAGAGTAATGGGACTTTATTCGTCAATTTTGGGGCATTTTTTTACATGTCGCACTCTAACTTGACAGCCCTTTGGCCAATTCGCTTCAAACTTTGTAGACATATTGAGTATGATGGCTTCCCGATCTGTATACTCTTTCAGGAAATATAGATTTTTCTTGCAAAAGTTATAAGACTTTAATTCGTCAAATTTCAGGATTTTTTTTACATGTCGCACTCTAATTGATAAGTACTTTGAGCAGCTCACTTCAAACTTTGCAGATTGCTTTCTTAAAGAGATATCAAGCTTAATTAGGCAGTCATAGGTGTTTCTGAATTGAGATGAAGAACAACAATAAAAGCGTTGTCCCTTTGTTTGTTTTTTACCATGTATTTGTAGAGACCTTGTCTAATGTGCATTTACTCCATATCCTTCCATTTACCATTCTGAATTGAGAACCCCTTACCTAAATCACTTAAAGTATTGAAGGGTTGACGACGGGCGTATCATGCGACTTGAAAAATAGGGAATAAATATCCGAACGGCTTCCCATACACACATTTATGATAATGGCATTCATTTCTGAATTTGTAGTTACTTATTGTATAACAGTATATTCTGTAAAACAATTAGCTGAATCCGTTTAAAGTCGCATAATAACATTGTTTTTTTTTATAATTTCAAGGAAGTAGAGTTGACAGAGCTTAGTATTCACTATATTAGATATATAATCCAAAGCCTCAATTACATAAGCCAAATATCGCAGATACATAAGCCGTATACCGCATACCCGTTTATATACATAAACCAAAGCCGTCTTAGAAAATGACACTACATCGCTGTTTTTTACTTAAATAGAAGAAAATTGGCATTTGATAGATATCAATCTAACCTTTACATTTCTTATGAATTATCTATAACCAATTTGTGTTAACCTTTTGTATTGTTAAATTCGTATTTTTAAGCCGTCAACCCTGTAAACACGCACAGCACGGTTTACAAATAAGAAACAGGTAAAATGTATGGAACACATTTTAGATACTAAAGTTTACTTCCATAATAGGTATTTTCGGGGTTAAAATATGCATAGTTTCTTAAATTTGAGGTAAATATACCATTTTTAGACAAATATTCTGAATATTACAGCAGCGAAGTTTCTCAGGTTACATCAACCACCAGTTAATTCGAGTCTCACTTTGGAAGCAGTAATATCATAAATAGATTATTATTGTAAATTGCAAGTAGAGTTTGATTCAGTCATCAGCTACAATCTTCATTAACAAATACATAATTGACACAGGTGAGTTACATTGTGTATTTTATCAGGTTTAGGTGTTTGATATAAACATCTGTGAACATTACCTAAATTATTTATTTTGGGCACCCATGGAATGTTTCATGAATGGCTTTCTGGCACTCACACTGAATCTGAAGGGAAATTGATGTTTTATCATTTTAATTACATTAAGCTGATTATCATTCATATTATATGGAGCTGTATGCAACACAATTATCTATATACCTAATGTATCTTACCTGTTGCAACCTTATCCTTCTTCTATCTATTTCCTACCCACCCAAATGTTCATCGTGTACTATGTTACAACTCTAGATTTTCCTACGAGGAGGAATGACCCGGTTACCGAAAGCTATATTTATATATAGCCTAGGTGGCCGAGTGGTCTAGGGCGCTGGACATAGTGCAGGCGGTGTTGTCATAGATGACAACAAGCAGGGGTTCAAATCCAGCCGAAGACCTTGCTGGATTTTCCGATGTTAACAGGTTAAAAAGATGATTTTCATCACTGTTGGTATTGGGAATCGTACATTCTACCTTTGCAGCTCACCTTACCAGCACATTATCATTGATATTAAAAATGTTCTCTCTATATTGAAAACACCTTCTAAATCATAAACAAAATTATTTTAAAAAGTTAGTACAACTTCATAACTGGTCCAAAAAAAGTAAGAAAATATCAATATATATCTCATATGGGAATTTTCAACTGTAAAAGCGCAATTTCCAGAGATTTAATGTATTTCACTTTAGTATTAAACTGTTTTATATTACAATGTTTATCTTTTGTTTTCTTTAATCAAATATAAATAACAAAATACTGAAGTTCCTGTTAATTTTTTTTCTGCCTATGCGCATTTCGAGAACTTATGTCTCGTCAGTGTAGATCAAACCAAAACATTTGGAAATGGTGAATAAAAGGATATGGAGAAAATGCACATGAGACAAAAAAACAAGCAAAGGAACAACGCTTTTAGTCCATTAACAGTATACAGTTATTGACTGGGTCCGACACCAACAGCTCTTTTGTTTGTCCCGAGGACTGGACTGTTGTACGAAGCCGTAGGCTCCACTAATAAACAGAAATCACCAACAGCTTTAGGTAATTTGGGTGCCTAAAACAGAGCATCTTTTTTATGCATCGAACCAAAAATTTAATAATTCAATGAGAATGTATTTAAATGATTTTGCATGCCTTTAATGCCATAATGCAAATGAAAAAGGAAAAATTAGTATCAAGTTTGTTCGAATAGTATTACATATTTGCGGAAAATTCAAAAAGTTTAATAAAAGGGAGATAATTCTATACCAAAATACACTGGAATAGATCTAAGTTTGTTTTAAAAATAGGGCAGTTGCTCCCAAATCTTTTTTGAATTTGTCAAAAGTATTTAAAAAAAAACACATTCATTATAATGTTTCTGCAAATATGATTTTTTTTATTTTGGGTACCAAATCACTTTAATTCAGTTATCTCCCTTTCTTTGAAAACTAACAAATCCTTCATGCTTCATGAAATAACTTGTTCAAAAGGGCCGGGACATATCTTTTTTTTTATTTTAAATTGAAATTCTATATTGTACCAATAGATATTCAAAGTTTGGAAATAATTTATGTCTGCTTTTAGAAAAAATACGCCCTTGGATTGTAATAGAGTTATTTCTCATACAATACAAAAAAATCCTAATTTGACCAATCCTTGAGACTCTGTATCTTTTGAATTTGTCAAAAGTATTTAAAAAAAACACATTCATTATAATGTCTCCACAAATATGATTTTTTTATTTTTGGGTACCAAATCACTTTAAAATTCATCAAGTTATCTCCCTTTTCATGGAAACTAACAAATCCTTCATGCTTCATGAAATAACTTTTTCAAAAGGTCCGTGACATATCTTTTTTGTTTTCTTTTTTTTTCATTGAAATTCTATATTGTACCAATAGATATACAAAGTTTGGAAATAATTTATGTCTGCTTATAGAAAAAAAAATACGCCCTTGAATTGTAATAGAGTTATTTCTCATAAAATACAAAAAAAATCCTAATAAGACCGATCCTTAAGACTCTGTATCTTTTTTGTCATGTCCGTGACCCCAATTTTTTGGCATATTTTAAAGAATATTCCTTAAAGTTTTATAGTACAAATTTTAAAAAGTTCTTATGTCAAAAATAGTCCATGGGCTGAAATAACCCCCCGTGCACCCCCCCCCCACTTCCCAACCCCATCCATTTTTTTAAGTCCGCATACACCTCATACATCCTCTCTTCAAAATAAAACATGTTAACTGGGGCATAACCTGCACGCACTGGTGGAACAGGGCCCATTTTTAGACTCACCTACAGAAATTGTGGAACATTTCGTTTTTTGTTCAAGTTTTTCTTTCAGTTGCTTCAAAATGTTGACCAAATGCTTTCCAGTTATAAAGACGATGTATCAAATGATTGCTTATTGAACCCAAATTTTTATAATTTTTATGCCCAATACGTTCCATAGCGCCATTAAATGTACCCCTTCCCCTATGAAATATTGAGGAAAATTTAGATATTTTCATTGAAATTGCGTAAAGCAAGTGGGAACCGAACCGCCAATCAAAAGAACGAACAATCCATGGACAATTGACAATGGCAACATCGGACACACTAAGAAACAAGGACACCACTTAAGTACGGGACAAAAAAGAAAAATGAAGACACACATACAGATGAACAACAAGGACCCGATAAAAACCATGGATGAGATCAGGTGTACCGGTAGAGTTTGATGGTCTAAAGAACCCGGAGTGCATCTCCATTCCCAATTCTGAAAATTGTTTTTCATGTAAACACAATGTTAAAATATTTTAATGACCAAAGTTTTATTTTCATATAGACCAAATAAATGGATCTTTGATTTTTTTCCGACTTTGACTAAGTTTTGTCATTATTTTGCCCAATATTACTTTTTAGTAAAACAGATATCATTTAAAGTAGGTATCACATGAATTAACAATGAAGGGATATGGAATAAAAGCAAATGAGACAAAATCTCTACAAATACATGGTAAAACACAGCAATGGAACACGCTTTTATTGTTGTTCTTTATCTTGAAGTCACCATGAGGCCTTCAACAATGAGCATTACTCATACCTCATAGCAAGTTCAAGACGGCCCCTAGCACCTAACTTGTTATATTTGCTCTACAACAATTACAAATAATGGCTATTCTTATGTAATAACAACATCATACATCAATAAAACTGTTGACTTAAACTCAATATTTTGCCTGAAATTGATGAAAATTGGGAATTTTCAACATTTAAGATTTGCCCAAATTTCACTGTTAAATCGTTTTATATGCCAAATCTGGAGGATATATCTATAGATATGCAAATTAATTGTTCTAAACAATACATTAGATGTCTGAAATATTGTTAAAAAAGACAAGAAGTCTTTGATATGACTCAAAATACCAAAAATCTTACCCCCACCCCAACAAATTTCCTTAAAATTGTCAATTTTTTGTCTATGTTCGCATAAAAAAACAGAAGTCGCAAAATGTGTGTTGTATATGAAAATGTTGCATAAGTTATACCATGATTTCGTATTTTAACAGCTATTTGTTGACTTAAACTCAATATTTCGCCTAAAATTGATGAAAAATGGGAATTTTCAACATTTATGATTTGCCCAAATTTCACTGTTAAATCGTTATATATGCCAAATCTGCAGGATATATCTGCAGATATGCCAATTAATTGTTTAATTGTTCTAAGCAATACATTAGATGTCTGAAAACATTGTTAAAAAAGACATGATGTGACTCAAAATACCGAAAATCTTACCACTACCCCAACATATTTTCCTTCAAATTGTCAAATTTCTGTCTATGTTCGCAACAAATTAACCCAAACACGCAAAATGTGTGTTGAATATGACATTGTTGCATGAATTACATCACGAGTTGGTAATTTAACAGCCGTTTGTTGATTTAAACTTAACATTGTAACCGAAATTGATGAAAAATGGGATTTTCCAACATTTCAGATGTGGCCAAAGTTTAGTGTTAACCCGTTATATATGGCAAATCTGGATGATATATCTGCAGATATG
>MJUU01000451.1:4275-20100 GCA_002080025.1 Modiolus philippinarum | reverse complement strand
TCTGCCATATGACTTATGCATGTGACCTTAATTTCACAGTCTAGTGAGCATGTTCAATTTTCTGATAAGTTCATTTAGATTTCACATCAATTTAGAAGTCAAGCAGGGACGGGCAAGACGTCTTTTAGGATCCTCACTTGTAAACGAAATATTTTACGAGAGAATATGGAGTAAATGTACATGAGACCATAACACATATGTGAACTCAAACTGCACTAATTTTAATGAGCTGTATGGCCATTTCGGAAAATTCCTCATCAGCAGCACTAGAACCCAAACAAAGGAAATCCATAATTTCAAAAAATGTTTCAATGCATAAAACCAAACGAAATCCGAATAATCAGTAATATCAAATAGAGCTAAGGACAAAACTACGATGGTGGGAGTTAATCCTTCGGTTTTAGAATTTACATAAATTTAGATAACAGTAATTGAATAAAGTGTACACATGAGATATTATCTCATGTACAAGTACACCATATCTAAGAAAAATAAAGAGCATACATCTCTACCACGGGGAATTGTTTTACCAACTCCACACTGCAATCAAAGACAAACCCCCGAATTAAATATTTTACGAGAGAATATGGAGTAAATGTATATACATGAGACCATAACACATATGGCCATTTCGGAAATTTATTCCTCATCAGCAGCACCCAAACAAAGGAAATCAATAATTTCAAAAAAATGTTTCAATGCATAAAACCAACGAAATCCGAATAGTCAGTAATATCAAATAGAGCTAAGGACAAAACTACGATGGTGGGAGTTAATCCTTCGGTTTTAGAATTTACATAAATTTAGATAATAGCATTGAATTATATTCATGCGCGAATGCAGAATAACATGCAGATCTCGATCATACCTCTACCCAAAGACCACGACAACACTTCTTGTTGATCAAATAGTCATAGGCTTTCGCCGTTTTTTTCAGTTTTGTTTACTTCATAACGTAATTCATGTTGATGGCCTCGATGTTGTAATCCGTGTTTTCTTCTCTTTGGATTTGCAGGCGAGCTTGTGCAGGTCCAGATGCAGCTTGATAACCTTCCCCGTGATATGTCTTATTCTCTTTTTGTAATCTAGAAGCCAATCGGATTCATCCTTCTAGAGTCTAACCTTCTTTCCACAGCTGATGGCAAGCAGAAAGATTTTGGCCTCTTCCCGCGTGACCCCTCCAAATGGGGGTAGAACATGTGATCAGCTTCAGGTCTGGAGACCATATTTCAGGTCAGTCCATTACCCTCTAAATCCGAACAAACGCCTCTACCTATGGCTTTGTGCTAGATAATTCTGCAGAAGTGTCATTTGAGAGTCTTTGTCAAGATTCAAACCCTAGATATATCGACTTCCTAATTCATAGACGTCTATTGGGGTACAATATTCTACAACCTCTGCTAATCGATTACCTCGCGCAGAAAAACATTTCTCTGACTCAACATGACTAAGCTTAAAGAGTTGGGGATTCCGTGTCTCTGTGCCTAACTCTCATCGCATGTTCGTGAATGCATAGGTCGGTGTGGCCTTGTACTGATTTTGAAGGCTGGCGCTAATGAACTTGAAGCTATTGAAAACCTCATGTGTTGGTAGAGCCTTGCAATCGGCACGCTTTTAGTGAATATGCACTGTTCTTCTGTGTCGGGGATAAAGTCAATTCTAAGTCACTTTTCAATCATCTGAACAAATGACTTCAGTAATTTAGTCATTCGATCTGCTGCTGGTTCCTATGGTTCAGATTCAACCTTCGTCATAAAGCGCTCGAAATCTGCGTAAACTACAAATGGTCATCAATATGTTGAAGTTCTGAATACTCAAGCAGCTCCATACCCTTATTATATTCATCTTCATGCTTTTTATGTGGTATTCCATGTGCTGATCCTAAATATGTTGCCGGGACGGGTAAATGGTTCAGGCAGAAGTATATGCCTCCATTTCATAATCGTGCACCTGCGACGTCAAGCGCCGTGATAAGTTCTTCACCAACCCGGTCCCACCATCGAACTTGAGCAACTTGCTTAATCTAGATTACCCAGTTGATATATTTCTAGTCTATCATAATAGTGTAAGACTGTGAGAACCGCCAATCGTAAGCACTACTGATAATATTTCTGCACATTGATAATTGCCTATTTGGGGTTAGTTTCTCTGCTAGAGGGATGTGGATTGAACTAATCGAAAATTACCGCGATCATCTCCATTATAGACCATGATTTCCTGAACTACTCCTTTAAGATTGTCGTTCTTCCTTCTTACCTTTAAGTGGAGCGTTATTTGTCAAGGACACTTCATCCGAGCATGCTCAAAGGGTTGATACACTTTTCGATCCCAAAGTTTGGACACCCTCATAATGCTTGTTGTAAACTTGCCGCCTTTAAGAGGTTGTGGGTGGGGGCGATGTGTTATCCTCCAAATCTTGCTTACTCTCCAAAGCGATTTTTCCAAAACGATCCGTGCTGGCCTGGTTTACCTGGTTGTAGAACCCTTAGGCAAAATCAAGCCTCTCCGATCCGTCTTGATACAAGTCGGTGATTCTCAACTGACTTTCAGTTCAAAATGTATTTGAACTATAACTAAATATCAGGTCTTTCCAGAATCCGTTTAGTTAATTCTTAAGATTAATTAACAAGATTGAAATTGGCAATTTTTAGTTCCTAGTAAGCTGTTCCATGTATCCAATATTCGTTGAGAGAACAATTTTTACAGATGCAAATCTACAGTGTTTTGCTACTATTTCCAGTCTTGTTCTAGTAGACTTCATAGGCAAGATATCTTCAGAATCTAACTAATTTAATATTGTATAGATTTGAATCATGTCTTCTCCTAATCATCTGTTTTGTATAAGTAACCGTAAAAATCCAGCTTTTCACAATTGAATCTTTACATTTCTAGATAACTTAGTGTCTCTCGATAACTCTGGATATTTTTCATATATATGACTGACCAGACTGTGCCAACAATGAAGGGATATGGAGTAAATGCAAATTAGAAAAGGTCTCTACAAGTACATGGTAAAACTAATCAATGGAACAACGCTTTTATTGTTGTTCTTCATCTTAAAGTCACCAATAGGCCATAACAATGAGCTTTACCTCATAATAAGTTCTATAAGATAGGTAACATTTTTCATGTAGAAATTGATATTTTCAAATTAGTGATAATTGTATATTCAACTGAATTTAATCACATATGGTGATGCATTTCTTTTGACAGTGAGTATATTTGGTACTTATGTTTCAATACATTTTCTGTAATTGTTAGTTTACATGAACATAGCCAAATGTTAGATAAGTATGTAATAATAGGTCCATCTTTTCAATTGTAGATTATAGTATTAAAATGAAGAAATCCATATGGAGTTAGTGTTGTTATGGGAATTTGTGTTGTTATGGGGTCATTGTTACAGATATTGGCAGCAATCTCTATGTTATCTGCATTTTCCATCATCATTTCACTTCTCACATGTAGTAAGTGTTTCATATAAATAATATTTATTGCAATAAATTTAAATGGGTAAATGAGATAACAAGAAATTAGCAATATGTGAATAAAATTCTGCATTCTTGACATAATTAGATATCGTCTGAGAAAAATCAGCATTTCGGATTGCCATTAATTTATTTCTGAGTTTTACTGATCTTCAATTGCCCCCATGTTAAGTTCATTTGTGTATTTTCATCCCCTTTATAAAAGAAAGAAGATTTTTTGTATGAATTAGGAGCTTGAACTTGGGAACTGCCAAAATGAAAATTGTCCTGAAGATATGTAAAAAATATAACAATGAATCAGGATTGCCAAAATTCCTCCTGTGCATTTGAGAATTTAACTTTTGGGATAATTTAGAAACATAAAAATCTTGACACTTTTCATAAGAACAGAACAAGAACCTATACATGTATATTAAACTTATATGCCCTTGATCTGTGATAAAAAAAAGGGTATCAAAAAGATATCACTTGTTTTGGTATAAACTTCATGTCAATACAAGTCAAACTTTATCAGTCAAAAATAAAAACATATCTATCATGTCTATCATATTAATGCATGCTTTATAATTTTTTTCCCCAAAAGAGTTGTGATTAAGACAAAATGGCAAACCTCAGTTAAAATTGTTATTACACACTGCAGGGAAATCAAATAAGAAGCTGATTTACCAAAAAAGATTAACCAATCATAACAAAATCACAATTAACTCGTTACTAATAAGAGGTCCACAGATACCAAAGTGAAATTCACTATTGTAGTGAAGATGAATTACTTCTCATATTAGATGAAAAAAGCAACATATTTCCTTTATTTTCTTTTATTTAGAGTGTTTACTTTTGTTTTATTTTGTTTGACAAAATTATAGATATTTATATTATTATGTTTTGTATGTCTACTAAGTTGGAATTATTTGCTTAATCTTTTAGTTGATTTTGTTTTCTTTTGATATTATATTTATTTCAGTTTCTAATGTTGATATTATATTTATTTCAGTTTATAATGTAACAACTATATATCTGTGCTCTTTATTTATGCCTTCACCTCCAGGCAATGGGGCATTAAACTTTGCCTTTATCTGTATGTCCATTTGTCTGTCCTCATTTGATGTTTGTATTTTTTTTATTTTAATTTGTAATATAACAACATTCTGTAATTATGTATCCGCCTTCAGGCAGATGGAGGATATAGTTTTAACCTTGTCTGTTTGCCTGTCTCTCCTACTCTATATATAGGGGAAAATCTTGAGTCAGCCATATTGAATTGAAATTGAATCTGGTGTGATGTTCCAAAGTTTTCCTTTCCAGGTCGCTCACTCATTCATGTTTGCTAATCCATTTAAAATCTGGTTGAAGCATCTAGTGTATCATATGGACACATTACTATTATTGTTGTAGGGGATCTCTGAAAGTAGATTTTGATAAGCTTTGCCTTTTTGAAAATAAATGGTGAGAAAACTTTTTGCTTCCTGTGTTTTACAGAGGTAATATTTAAGATTCATTATCCCCTTTATGTGATATTGTCATAGTTATCTTCTGTGTCATAGTTTGCATTACAAAAACAAATGTTTCACATTTTTGTCAAGGCATACTTTTGTTAGCTTCTTGACAATTAGCACCTGTAATTAAAAGGTAGATTGTAAAAGATGTTTTTGTGTCGCCTGCTGTAAGCAGAGTCGACACATAGGGATTACTATCTGTCGTCTTACGTCGTCGTCGTCGTCCTGCGTCATCGACGTCTTGCGTCGTCCGTCGGTTTTAGAATCCGCAACTCCTTCAAAACTACTAGTCCGATTCCAACCAGACTTTCAGGATATGTTTTTCATATGGTGTACTGATACTTAGAATTTTGATTTTACAGATTTTAGAGGTTCACAGAGCCAAAATTGCTCATTTGTGGGTGTTGCTTTTTGAATCCACAACTCCTTAAAAACTGCTACTCCGATTCCAACCAAACTTTCAGGATATGTTTTTCACATGGTGTAGTTGTGCACCTGATACTTATAATTTAATTTTACAGATTTTAAGAGGTTCACAGAGCCAAAATTACTCATTTGTGAGTGTTGCTTTTTGAAACCGCAACTTCTTCAATTCCAACCATACTTTCAGGATATTTTGTTTACCTGGTGTACATCTGATACTTAAAATTTAGATTTTACAGATTAAGAGGTTCACAGAGCCAAAATTGCTCAATTGTTAATTTGGTTTGTTACACAAATGCGTGTGAGATTCCAACCAAACTTTCAGTATATGTTGTTTATCGGTTCTGGTAATGCACATTATACTTGAAATTTTGATTTTACAGATTTAAGAGGTTGTTTCTGTTTGTTAATCTGCAAGTCCCCAAACTATATTCATATTCTTATCAAATTTACAGAATATGTTTTTCTCCTGGTCTTAGCCATGCACATAATACTTAAAAATTTAAGTTTACAGATTTCAGAGGTTCACTGGGCCAAAAATGGCTCTTCTGTAGTGCAGGCGACACAAGCGTTCAATGGAACACCCATCAATTTTTGAATCAATAGCATGTGTATTTCCAGTTTGACGAGACTAATGGGGGTAATGACAAAATTACCGAACAGAGAAGTCAAATTTTGTAAGAGATTTACAGATTAGGTAGGTTTTTGTCTTGCCCTCAATGAAAGTCTCAGAAAGCCAGACCTGTACAAAGTATGCATATGATGTATAATGCTTTACATCATTGTTAATTTTACATAATGAAGTGTATCTTGAGAACTTGTAAGTAGGAAATTAATAAAGAACTGTTAAATTGTAAGCCTATGATATTTGGTATATAAATTGGTCTTGGTTAGTACACACAAGTCTATTATGTAGATTATAGCTTGACCTCAATATTATGGTCCAGTGAATATGGGCGGTTGTGATTAGGTATGTTTCTCAATAACTGTATATATTTCGTATGTATATTGCTCTCAGGTAGTACATGTATATGCATGTCAGCCCGATGAATTTTGACTAGGACATCAATTTTTGCTCGCACGTGACGAAAGTCGCTGAAGCGAGGCATAGGAATGCAAAGTATGACAGCGACAGGGTTAACTTTTATTTAATGCGGGATATTTTGAAAACCCTCTGATTTAGGAACATCATATTTGGTCCAGTAGCAGTACTAATTCAGTGCTACCTGACGGACATAAAATCATGTGAACTTGACCTCAATTGCACGGTCCATTTACCACGTTAAATTTCTCTGATTAGATCCATTTCTCAAAAACTGTAAGTGGTAGGTCACTGATATTTGGTATACAGGTTGGTCTTGGGTAGTA
This sequence comes from Modiolus philippinarum, assembly GCA_002080025.1. Taxonomy (NCBI): domain Eukaryota; kingdom Metazoa; phylum Mollusca; class Bivalvia; order Mytilida; family Modiolidae; genus Modiolus; species Modiolus philippinarum. Next base: position 13,328 of record MJUU01000451.1, on the reverse strand, counting down.
GATGTCAGTCTGGCACATGACTTGTCCTTGACCTCAATTTCACGGTCTAGTGACCACGTTAAGTTTCTCTGATTAAGTTCATTTCTCAATTACTATAAGAAGTAGGTTAATAATATTTAGTATGTAGCTTGTTCTTAGTACATGTCAGGCTGGCATATGCTTGATCACTTAGAGTTTAACGTTCAATGAGCAATATTTCAGCTACTAGTATATCAGGACGAGAACAAGTTAATCAATTAAAAAGATCTTAAGTGAAAGAAGAGAGAAATAGAGGTGGAAAGGACAACCGGGTTTTTATTGCTACTGGAAAAGGAGAGAAATAGGTAGGGGCAGGAAATTTAGCCTTCTACACGACAGAGAAATATACAAGGGGTCTTTATACTGCAAGGAGCGTGGCATTTCTCCACACATTTTGGCTATAATGGTTCGCAGTCAGGCTTTCCGTATTATGACCTGACTACCCCACATAGACAGGGCATTCCCCTATCCACCAATTGGGGACACACCCAGCAGCTCTGTAGCCGGAGCCCCTGACAACCGATTCAGGTGCCGGGTCTGGCATATGACTTTTGTCCTTGACCTCAATTTCTCGGTCTAGTGGCCACGTAAAGTTTCTCTGATTAAGCCCATTTCTCAATAATTATAAGTGGTAAGCCGATAATATTTAATATGTAAGTTGGTTTTGGGTAGTATATGTCAGTCTGGCATATGACTTTTGTCCTTGACCTTTAGTGCACGGTCTAGTGACCAAAGTCATATACTGAAGCATTCCTGCAAGTTTGATTGAAAAAGCCGTTGAGGAGGGGTTGTGGATAATTGAGACGCACCCTCAAGACTCCAATAAGCTAAAATGACAAAGTCCAAAAACCACCGTCAAATCTGGAAAAAAACAAAATTAAAGAAAAACAAAATGCATGGTGCACATCTTCAACATAATCTGAAGCATTCCTGCAAGTTTGGTTGAAAAGTGCCAAGCGGTTTTGGAGGAGATGCGGATAATTCTTAAAATTTTTGAGCCATACAGACAGACGGACACAACACGACGGATAGTGATTCCTATGTGTCGATCCTGCACTAGGTGCAGGCGATATTTCTAATATCTTGTATGTAGGTTGGTCTTGGGTAGTACATATCAGTCTGGCATATGACTTTTGTCTTTGGCCTCAATTTCACGGTCTAGTGACCACATTAATTTTCTCTGATTAAGTCGATTTCTCAATAATTACAAGTGGTAGGTCAATAGAATTAAGTATGTAGGTTGGTCTTGGGTAGTACATGTCAGTCTGGTATATGACTTTTGTCATTGACCTCAATTTCACGGCCTAGTGGCCACGCTAAGTTTCTCTGATTAAGTCCATTTCTCAATAACTGTAAGTGGTAGGTCGATAATATTTAATATGTAGGTTGGTCTTTGATAGTAAATGTCAGTGGCATATACCTTTTCTCCTTTACCTCAATTTCACAGTCTAGTGACCACTATTAGTTTCTCCGATTATGTTAGTTTCTCAACAACTATAAGTGGTAGGTCAGTGCTAATTAGTTAGTAACTTTGTCTTGGGTGGAACATGTCAGACTACTCTTGTATGGTCTAGTGACCACAATGTATTTTCTTAGTACATCAATTTCTAAATAACTGTAAGAGGTTGGGACAGTGATATACACTATGTAGGTTGTTCTTAAATTGAACGTGACTATTAGTCCCGTGACCTTTGACCTGGACCTCAATTTCATGCTATAGTGACCACGTTATTATATTTTTAATAAGATTAGTTTCTTAATAATTGTAAGAAGTGGGACAGTGATATTCTATATATGTTAGCCGCTCTTGAATAGTACAGGACCGTCTGCTAAACGACTTTTGACTTCGACTTCAAGATAATGACTACGTTAAGTTTTTGTGATCAATAACTGTTAGTGATTAGGCAATGATGTAAGCGTGTATATTTGTATGTGGTTGTACGCAACTTTTTGACTTAAACTCCAATTTCACGGTCTAGTGACCATTTTCAGTTAACTCTAAAGCGTTAGCGTTATGCAAATGATATTCAGAGGGTGGTAAAGGGGGCCCCAACACGAAAGAACGTGCTTAAAAATTGCCGAAAACGAAACACGAGTGATAAAAATGGCCAGTCACGAAACGCGGAAAATTGCTGCTCGTAGTTCGCCGAAAACTTGAGAAGTCATTATCATTTATGGTAATTCATGCATCTTATCTGAAGTTTTCTTACCTGAAAGCTCTTAAGATCAATGAAAATCTGTGAAATTTTGCTTTGGATACTTTCCAGTACCGTTACAATTCTAATTGTAACAAGTCCCGATTTTTTACAGGAAATTAACACGCACGAAATATAAAATATCCAAAACGAATCACGAGCTCAAAATATGGACAAAAACGAGGCACGTGAAATAATACCAACACGAAAACACGAGGAATAAAAACTAAAAACACGAAAACACGAATTTATAAAACGCAAAAAACGTTGCACGAAAATAACCCTTTACCACCCTCTGTTCAGCATGTAGGTTTTTCTTGAGTAGTACATAACTGTCTGACTTTGACCTCAATTTAATAGAAGCTAGTAAATGGATGCTTCAAATGCATCAGCTTCAAGGCAGACCTCGTGGTCAACAGCAGACTATTGAAGAAACATAGGCCTACTGCAGTAGTTTTGTAATGGAGACAATCCTAACATATCGAGTGTACATCGTTGTAGCGAAGGCTTTCTATTTGTGGCGAAGATATGATCTAGCTACAATGAGCTTTCTAAAAAATAGCTTTACTGTTCTAATGTTACTAGCGATCTAAGTCGCCCATACATTCTATAAGTTAACGTCACAAGAAGTAATTATATTACTGGCGGGAAAATAAACATACCATTATCGAGAAATTCCTGACAATCGTCAAGGCATGCTCATCACTTTTGAATTTCTGCAGTGAGCTTGTCTACCATATAGTCTATGCGGATTGCCCTCACCTCATCGTTCAATCATTTATAGACGCATTCTGTTAAATGTGCTTTTAACAGGCTGTTGAGTCCAAGGATCAGGTCAGAACAATAGAAGAATTGCTTCAACTTCAGCCCAAAACCGATGGCTTTTGAAATGGTAATATTACCCATACCGCTTAAAGCGCCTACCCCAGAAAATTGGTCATCATGGAAAGGACTGTCATGGCCATTCCAACAATAACCACTCACCTTCTCCATGCTCTCCACCAACTGGGTGGTGTTCAGTTCCAGATTCGTACCACTTGAGCTTTTAGGGACTTGTTAATCTTTTAGAGCTGTCGGGTAGTGAGTAACAACATGTTGTTCCTTCTGAGGCTTGATTGGACAAGAAAAAGGTGACAGGGGCAACCTTTCTTAGCAGTCTGTTGTAATTTGTTGCTTGACCTTTATTCGAATATTCTTTATAAGTCATTTATTTATATAAACACAAAGATTGAAGTTAATGGAGAGGTGTTTTTCACATTAATCGATCAACTAGCCATCTTTATCAAAGAGATATATTTGCATGCGACGGATCTTTCTTTGGGTGACGAATAAGTACACTTAAATTCTTCATAAAGGGATCTACGCCATGCACAAAACTGTAAAAATAAGTATTTTCTCAAGTTGTGACTTGTCGGTGAAGTACCAGAGGGAATTGTTGGTTTAATGAATATTTGGATGAAGTAATACGGTTCCAGGTTCATTCAGGCCATATCATGGGTTTTGCAGATGTTGGTCTAACCGGGTCAGGATTTTGCTGATGGTCTAAGAAACGAAGAAAACCCTACTCTACAAGTCCGAATAGAACACCAGAGAAAGCTCATGTTTGAATCCGAAGACAATCTTGTAGTCGGCGACAAAGATTTTGTTTCGAGAAATGTCAAAGAGGAACGACACATTACTGTCCTATATGGTGCTGGTATATAAATAACGCGCCACCAATTTAATTATCACTTCATCAACATCAGTCGTTGAATCTTTGAACCACAACTGGTTGAGCTGATGATACGCTTTCAGCTATTGTATATTTATTTATCATGCTGCATAAATCCGGGAATGGTGGCTGTGTCACCGTATGAGACGAGATTGAATCGGACTTGCTTTCATGCGCTCCTTTTATGTTACTTTAGGACATTGCTACGACCCGATCTTGTACAGGACATGGTCGACTGCCCTAGAGGGACTCTTCTTGGCTCCTTTCAGGGCTGCATTAGTTGCTGATCTAACGGCTTTACTCCCTAGCTATGCGACAGTATGAAACAACCCCAGACCACCTATCAAATACTTTCGTCGTTAACCTTGATGGATTACGATTGTTTATTTACTGTTATTCAAGATACAAGAAAATGTATTCCTCAAATGTCCCATGGCATCAAGGATAGCCACCATTTCGTTGCACAAATCTTTGTTCAAAAGGTCGAATGGCAGCATTCCATAGACGCGAACGATCTAAACAATTACCAGGATCCTTTATACATTATACAGAAATGCCAACACTAACACACAATAAAACGTATCTCGCTTTTGGATGTGCAACACGATCTTCTTCTGTTCGCTGCTTTATTTTTCTTTGGGTCCACGAAAGGATAGAATTACCTTGATATATGGCACCCAATACTTCCAATATTTCGCCATTGGTCAAAAGATTTCGGAATCAACAGATTCGGAGCGCTTCAACGCCATGATTTCCCTAATGCTTGAGTTAGCGCTCAACATCTAAGAAAATTAGCACCACAATCGAAGTAGAATAGAAACCAATGATGTTGCATCATCACCATCAAAGTCGACAGGCAAGTTTTAATATTGACGGTTTCATTTGACGATCTCAGTCTCCAACGTATGGTAAGCCTTCTAAGACACACTACTGGAGATACTGGGTCACGCGGGAGACCAAGGCATGTATACTGATGGAAGTTTGCTCGATATATAGTGGATCGGACGGTTGGGGAAGGGTAGGCATTGCTGATGGTAGTTTTTCTATATTTTGAGTAATATGAAAAGCAGCCGCGACAAAAAGAATCCAGCTAGTGGTTACACTCACCGAGTGTTGATTTGGTAGAGATCTGGTTCCAGGGCATCCAACTCTTGCTTTTTGTTTGTTCTCCAGACAAACATTCTTCGAAGTGGTCCAATCTGTTATATCATGGCTTCCTTCATAGAACTAGTTAACATTGCATCGGTATCGTTTCTGCCGCCCAAGTGCTCGTAGGATCGATGGTAAGGAAAACGTCTGGTATTGACCAGCAGTGGTTATAGGGCATCGAACTGCTCCTTAGTGAAGTCGTTGTAGTAGTCCCAGCAGAGACGTATGCGATTCTTATCGTGCTACTTGAAGAGGCGGATGTAGATGGTGTTCTCCTGAATCGATTGCCGGTTTAGCTTGAAGTAGTTCTGATGCAGGTAAAAGCAGTCAACGTTGTTTGGTATTCTTTGCATTTTTTCTACATGTTTGCTCAGTATCATATCGTCAAACACCATGATATTCTCGTGGGTAGGATTAAATCGGTGGGGATCCGGCACATTAATCTACTTCTTGAAGAGAACGGCTCGATACCTGCTGGTCGTGACGGTGGCTTCGATGTTTCCAATACATCAATCAGTGAAACCGGTTCTGGCCCGAAAGTCGCCTTTTAATAGTACTACATCATCTCATTTTTTAGTTATTCTTACCATTAAGCGCCGTCTTGAGTAAGTCATGAAATGTTATATGCATCGAAATTACCCTTTCTCCCGGACTTACAAGTTGGAAGACTTGATTTTTTTTTCTTTTCTAGGGCATCTATCCTGGTCTGCATCTTTGCTGCCACCTCATGTCAGTTCTTTTGCACGGTTACCTGTTCATATGCACAATTGTGTATCGCATGACCCTGTGATTATCTGTTTGTATGCACAAGATAATTGCGGGTTGCATGACCCTGCATGTCGATTGTCGGTACTCATTTTGTTGTCGTTGGTCGAGACACATAATGTTCATTCTACCTTTCCTCCAAAAGCTGTCTTGATCGAGTAATCTATTTCCTGTGTCAACCGTCTAAAATCTATCTTACTTTCGAGGTAACTTGATTATAATGCTGCTGATGAGAAGTTACTCCTTGAAACACGTGTACAGCGTAACGAAATTATCTGTTTATCATGCAACTTCGGTGTTTTGTATTACTGAACTCTGATTCCTACGTTTGCAGGTCTTGCGAAAAAAGAAGGCGATCGTCAATGTGAAAAATGAGGATGATCGCTGCTTCCAGTGGGCGATACTGGTGGCTAGGTAGATAATAATCATGCCTACCGCGCAGCTCAGTACAAGAAATGGGGAGATGAGCTAAAATTCGATGGCATCGACTTCCCAGTCTTGCTCGGGGTGATAGATAAATTTGAGAGGCAGAATGCCGCTATCAACGTCAACATCTATGGCTTCAATGGCGTAAAGAAGGGTGAAGATGAGGAAGAGGTCTGCCCCATCAAGATATCCAAGAATACGGGCCCCACACACGTAGATCTCTTCTTTCTGACTCGCGAAGGCAATAAGCATTACTGCTGGATTAAGAGCTTTCCACGCCTTCTGAGCTCCCAAGTGACGGAGTACGGTCACGAGTTTTTCTTCTGCAGCAGATGCCTTTCCCACTTCTCCAGACAGGATATCTTAAACAAGCATATGGAATATTGCAGCCAGAATGATGCGGTAAGGATCGAGATGCCGGAAGAAGGGTCACCATAGCCTTCCGCAATCACGAAAAGATGATGAGAGCTCCATACGTCATCTATGCGGACTTTGGGTGCTTCATGGAGAAGCTCAGCACCTGCCAGCCGGATCCATCACACTCCTACACGAAGGCTTACCAAGTATAGCGACCATCGGGCTTCTGCTATCACGTGAAGTACGCTCATGATGATTACAAGGCCTCAGTCGTCTACTGCGGGGGATGCGTCCAAAACATTCGTAGAGTGCATCGAAGAGGAAGTGCGGGCAATGAGACAACGCCCATGGTGATGACTGACGGGGACAAGGAAAGCTTCGCAGAAAGTACGCACTGCCACATTTACGGGGTGAATTGGGAGGGGATAAGGTTCGGGACCACGGCCATCTTCCTGGGAAATATCGCGGCGCAGCACACAACCAGTGCAATCTGGATTTCCAGCTCCCAAATCACGTCCCCATCTTCTTCCACAACTTGAGCGGGTATGATTCCCACATCTTCTTCAAGGAGCTTGGATACACTGAGGATAAGATCGACTGCATCCCTAATACCGATGAGAAATATATCAGTTTCTCCAAGAAAGTGGATAATTTGGAGATGAGATTCGTCGACTCGTGCAGGTTTATGACGAATAAGCTTGAAAATCTAGCAAAGACTCCCGACCAATTCGAGGCCGTGAAGGCGACCACGAGCTGATGATTTGGAAGGGAATATTTCCCTACGATTATATGGATGGGCCGGCCAAGCTGGAAGAGATTCGGCTCCCACCAAAAGAAGCCTTCTTCAGCAAGCTCTACGATGTGCGTATCACCGACGAGGACTACGCGCACGCTCAGAGGGTCTGGGGGATCTTCGAGAGCAAGGCCCTACACGATTATCACGATCTCTACCTAGAAACCGACGTCTTGCTGCTGGAGGATATCTTCGAGAATTTCAGGAGCATCTGCCAGACTCACTAAGGGCTTGAATCTGCCAGCTACTATACATCGCCCGGATTGTCCTACGACGCCGCCCTTAAAACTACTGGGTAAAGATTGGAGCTTCTTTCCGATCCAGATATGCTGATGATATTTGAACAGGCAACCAGGGGAGGGTGGCCATGATCTCTCATCGCCATGCTCAGGCCAACAACCTGTACATGGAGAGCTTCTATCGCTCCGAGCCCACCAAGTATCTGACCTACCTCGATGCCAATAATCTTTACGGGTGGGCGATGTCGCAGCCTCTTCCCACTGGGTGGAGCCGGAGGAGATCGACGACCACGAATATGGCGCCATGGTAGAATGCAATCTCGAATATCCGCAGGATCTTCACGACGCTCACGACTACCCTCTCGCGCCCGAGAACGTGGAGATCGACAAAGTCCGCAAGCTCGTGCCTCATCTAGGCAAGCGTGAAAAATATACGCGCCACTATCGAAATCTCAAGATGTATTTGGAGATGGGTATGAAGATTACGAAATGTCGTCGGATCATCAGGTTCAGGCAATCCCAATGGCTCAAGCACTACGTTGATCTGAATACCGCTCTTCGAGCCAAGGCCAGGACCGACTCCGAGAAGGACTCTTTCAAGCTCATGGGCAATTCAGTCTTTGGTAAGACCATGGAGAATATCCGGAAGCGCATAGACGTCAGGCTGGTCATCACCAAGAAGCAAGCCCTGAAGCTCGTGGCCAAGCCCAATTGCGACCGTCGAGTGGTCTTCACTGAGAATCTAGCAGCCGTCCATATGAAGAAGACCAAGCTGAAGTTTGATAAGCCGATCTACCTAAGAGCCTGCATCTTGGATATTTCGAAGCTTCTCATAGACGATTTCCACTATGGATTCATGAGGAAGATGTACGGCAGCAAGGCCCGACTTCTCTTCACCGACACAGACAGCTTGGCCTATGAGATTCAGATCGACGATTTCTACAAGGATATCGCTCCGCACGTTGAGGCCAAATTCGATACCTCCAACTATCCCATCGAGCATCCTTCCGGCATCCCCACCGGCAAGAATAAGAAAGTCCTCGGGGTATTCAAGGACGAGTGCGGCGGTAAGGTCATGACCGATTTCGTGGGGCTCCGGGCGAAGCTATACGCCTTCAAGATGGCTGACGGTCAGGCCACCAAGAAGGCGAAGAGTGTCAACAAGAACGTCATCGAGCGCAGCATCGCCTTCGAGAATTATAACCGATGCCTCACAATCCAGTAGGAGGTCCACCGAGCGATGAGCATCCTCCGCAGCCATCTCCATCAGATCTACGCCGAAGATATCAACAAGATCGCGCCCTCCGCCAAAGACGACAAGCGTCACATCCTCTCCGTAAGCATCAGCACCCTCGCCCACGGACACTATCGAATCGCAGAAGCTCACTATTGAGGCACTT
>MJUU01000450.1:1933-12580 GCA_002080025.1 Modiolus philippinarum | reverse complement strand
AATATGAAATATAAAAGTGAAAAAGCAGAGTATATGTGAATCATTATCAGAAATGTGATTATTCTTATAAATTATTGTAAGTGAAATTCCGACGCCATTCATCGTGACTGCATTCATTCAAAAGGATGTGTATATAAATTGCATGTGACATTTAGTTAGGATTTAGGTTTAGGTGATACTACAGACTTTCACACCTAGGAATGATAAATTTAAAAGTGAATAAAACTATACTTATTGACATTAAAGTTTAATTTATTGTAATAATTCTATTGTTTTACAAAGATTTAATTGTTTGAATTTTAATATTTCAATTTCAGATCAACTTATTTGAGTCACAATTTATAAGTCATTTTCATTATTCTTATAAATTATTGTAAGTGAAATTCCGACGCCATTCATCGTGACTGCATTCATTCAAAAGGATGTGTATATAAATTGCATGTGACATTTAGTTAGGATTTAGGTTTAGGTGATACTACAGACTTTCACACCTAGGAATGATAAATTTAAAAGTGAATAAAACTATACTTATTGACATTAAAGTTTAATTTATTGTAATAATTCTATTGTTTTACATAGATTTAATTGTTTGAATTTTAATATTTCAATTTCAGATGTGCACAGAGCAGGACATGCTTACCCTTCCGGGGCACCTGATGTCACTCTTGTTTATTGAGAGTTCACACTGTTAGTGCTTTAGTTTTTTGTGTTGTATATGTAACGTTCGAGTGTTTTGTAGGCATGTGGTGTCTTTGGTCTTCCGTCTTTTGGTGTTCTTGCTTTTGCCTTGTCTCTGGACTTTGATTTGTGTAATCTTGTGCTTTGTTCCTTCGGTATTCTACTGCCGTTGTTTCATGAATTTGAAGTTTGATTTCATAATTTTTCTATTTAATTTTTAAAAAAAATTTTCATCTTGAGAAAGGGGGATGTCATGTATGTATTAATTACCAAAATGTTGTTATTGGTTACAGCCTCTGTTTCACTATCATTGTTCTATTAATAAAAATATATTAGCTCAACATGTCTGACTAAACGCCCAACGTAACAACGTAACACTGCTAATGAACCACCTCTGACAATGCATTTCCGTGACGAGACAATGGTATCCCTATATTCCTCTAGCGAACAATAAGCCAACGAACAATAAGCCCAATCAAGCCAGCGAACAATAAGAACAGGCGCCAAAATGATCACAACTAAAAACCGAAGAGATGCATAGGACAAAGAACAATCACAAATACAAATAAGAGTACAACTAAAAACCAAAAAGGCGCATAAACATAAAACGTTTACAAATAATGATTGTATATTGTAAATAGCTATGTTTTATTTTTGCACCAATATGATTTAATTTTTATTGTTCTTTCATCCTGATTGTTTGAACTAACTTGCAATATTTTTTTGAAGTTGTCTTTTAAAAAACACGGAAAAAATAAAATAAAATATATATATATATACGGAAATCTGCTCAATCATAGTTCTCACTTACTTTCAAGCTGGTTTTTATTTTATTTTTCTTTTCTACTTTTTTTCTTTTCTTGACAGAATGTTTCTTCGTGAACTTAATAAATAAATATCATAACCTGCATTCCATTGGCTGGATGGAAGTTTTGTACAACTGATTTTTTTTGGCTCGTCTTACAATATTAAGTGCTTTAGTTTTGTGGCGTTCTTGGTATTTTTTTTTTCAATTTGCGTTGTCTTTATTAATTGTCTCAATTCGTTTTAACCCGGCACCTGAATAGGTTTTCAGGGGCTTTGGCTACAGAGCTGCCGGGCGCGTCCCCAGGTGGTNGTCAGGTCATAATACGGAAAGCCTGACCGCGAACCATTGTAGCCAAACTGTGTGGAGAAACGCCACGCTCCATGCAGTATAAAGACCCCTTCTATATTTCTCTAAAGAGAGCAGACGCACTGGGTGTCGTATAGAAGGCTAAATTTCCTGCCCCTACCCATTTCTCCCCTTTTCCAGTGGCAATCAAAAGTCGTTGCCCCGGTTGTCCCTTCCACCTTTATTTCTTTCTTCTTTTACTTACAATTTGTTTTGAATTGATTAACTTGTTCTATTCCTGATATAGCTGAAATATTGCTCATTGGACGTTAAACTCTAACTAATCAATCAATCAATCAATTCGTTTTAAATATGAACTGCCATGTTTTTAGATTTTGATTTTGGAATTTCCCCTTTTTCCTTTTTGCTTCGATTTCCTTCACCGATTTATTACTGTATAACTCATGTTTGTTAATATATATTGTGAATAAAATACCTGTAATTGTCCACACGATTAACATTCTTCTAACCTTTTTGCTTGTTGTTGATAGGGTATAGTGTTATCTTTTTGCTATTATAAAAAGATCAGCGAAACTCGACATATTCTATTTCAGTAAATTTTGGTTAACCACAAGCATAATATGGATATAGATAACTCGGAAACAAAGAGTAATGTATGCTTTGAATAAATCTGGCATCTGATAAAATCAACAGCACGCCATTTAAAGGTCTTTCATTATTGGGTCAGGAATAAATATTGGACGATTCCCTTTCATATTTTAATATATAAATTATTTACAGAATTAATTCCCTTATCTGATACAGTTAATATAAATATATATTTCGAACGAAATGATTCTAGCAGAACTTTTTTCTGAGGTCTTATCCATCATCTATGTTGTTTCAGGTTCTAGGTTAAACATTTAAATAGGCATCTGCCCTTATAAGTTTTATTATCATATATTCTAGATAGCCAAGTGGCCGAGGATACAGAACAAAGTGCAGGCAGTGTAACCATACATGCATGCCCCAACAACAAAGGTTAAAACATAAAAAAATTCACAGTTCTTACATTATTTCAGAGGCATACATATAAAACAATAGCCAAACGTGAACAGTACATAAATCATGTCGTTAATATTTCGACACCTACCCGGTCTTTATCAAAACGCAATAAATATGAAGACAAACAAAAAATATTTACACAGTCTAATTTAAACAAAATATCGAGAGTTACATCGAAGACCCTGATGATTAAAGATGTAACTTGAAAGTAAAAAAAAATGTCAGTGTCTGTATATCGAAACCAAAAACAATTAACCTTGCAAAATGTATAACATATAGTTTTACAAAATTTTGTTTAAAACTAAGGAGTATCTCCCTCATGCATAGCTCTGTCCTTAGCTGAATTTTGACTTTTCTATTTAGATCATTTTTGTTATTTGTTCTCTGTCAGCTTTTACACGTTTTTCGGTTATCGGACTTCCTTATGTTTTGGTTTGATCAGATCGCCTCAAATAACAGTATGAAGGGTGGCTTGATTCCTGGTCTATTGAAATAAATATATATCACCTAAAAACAAAATTTTTAAGAGATTGAAGTGGATACTTATAATATTTTCTATATGACATTTCTGTAACTAAATTTTAATTGACGAAAAACAATTAACAGGAAGCCCTACAATAGATTAAATATAAATCATACTTAGCTCAACAGTGTCAATCAATTAGTGATTCCCTCTCAATGTATTGATATATTGATATTTTTCGTATATTACTAGATTTTTCCCGAAGTGAACACGATCCAAAAGTCCCATATTTACAGTAACTTCGGTATTTTGCTATTGAAAATTATCTTGAACTTTGTCATTCAATATTTAATGGTGATTGGTTAATGATTTTCAAAGATATTTTGATTTGGTCTGCACTGAGGAGACATCAGCTGATGAGATTACCATATAAAGAAACTGGATTTGTTTTGCCAAATGTTTTCGCTGTCAGTGCTCAGGCCATTTTACATTTATTTATCAATTTATTAATCATGTTAATAGGGTCCGCTACATTAGATTGATATTGACAGGGTATAACATTTAACATATATTTTAGTAATTTGTGATTAACCAATACATATTATTATTAAAAAAAACAATAGGTCAGAAAAAAGAATGACTTGGAAAAGAGTAGAGATGATCTTATATCAGGTTTGTTGCTTCGGTCCCGTGCAAACTGGCATGAAAATGATGAAAAATGTACAGAATATTCCTGTAAATTAGAGAAGAAGTATTCTGTTAATAAGTTAATCACAGAGTTAATAGATGATGATGGTAATCATATTGCTGATCAGTTCAATATCTTAGAACAACAACAAAAGTTTTATTCGGATCTTTATTCCTCAAAGAAAGCTGGTAACTTAGAACAGTCCTTTTTTAACCACAACAGTTAATTAACAGATGATCAAAAAGGAAGCTGTGAAGGTAACCTTGTTTCTGAAGAATGTTCACATGCTATAAAAAATATGTCTAATGGGAAAAGTCCAGGCTCAGACGGATTTACAGTTGAGTTTTATAAATTCTTCTGGAAAAATTTGGGTCCTTTTTTGTTTCGCTCTTTACATTATGGTTATGAATCGGGACATTTATCGGTATTTCAATATCAAAGTGTTATAACATGTATACCAAAGGAAGGTAAAGATAGGCATTTTATGAGCAATTGGAGACCTATAAGTCTTCTAAACACCGATTTAAAAATTGCGTCATCAGCATTGTCAAGTAGGCTAAAATTAGTACTTCCACATATAATAAGTGACACCCAGAAAGGCTTCATGAAAGACAGATTTATTGGAGAAAATACACGTTTACTCTATGATTTAATGCATTATCTAGAAGAAAAAAATAAAATAGCATTATTACTTTTAGTCGACTTTGAAAAGGCTTTTGACTCTATTGAATGGGATTTTCTTACTAATGCTTTGAAGAGTTTCAATTTTGGTCAGTCTATTTGTAAATGGTTTAAAGTCCTGTACTCTGATGCAAAAAGTTGTGTGATAAATAATGGAAATATGGCCAAATATTTTAGTCTTAGTCGAGGTTTCCGACAAGGAGTCCCTTTATCTCCATATTTGTTTATCATTGATGTGGAATTATTGTCCATAAAGTTGAAAGCTAATCCTAATGTAAGGTATTGACATAAGTGGAACAGAAGCCCTTATTAGTCAATATGCTGACGATACTTTTTTAATGCTGAATGGCACTGAATCTTCATTGGAGGAAGCAATGAAATGTTTTGATTCTTTTTATGAAGCTTCAGGGTTAAAAATCAATAAATCAAAAACAAGAGCAGTTTGGGTTGGAAGCAAAAAATATTCTGATCATATTTTGTGTCAGAATCTAGATTTAAACTGGTCACACTCAAATTTTAAAGTTCTGGGCCTGGACTTTTCTGTTGATTTGTCAGCTATTGTAAACATAAATTTCTCTAAGAAAATTAAAGAAGTAACAAAAGTTTTAAAAAGTTGGGAACATAGGAAACTTACTTTGATGGGTAAAATTACAGTTGTGAAAACATTAGCAATTCCAAAACTTGTTCACCTCTTTACATCATTACCAAACTTGCAGGAAAATAAGTTAAATGAGTTGAATACAATGTTTTATAAATCTATATGGAGTGGAAAAACAGACAGAATTAAGAGAAATACATTGGTGGGAGATTTTGATAAGGGTGGACTTAATATGGTTCATTTACCCTCATTTATTTCTTACTTAAAACTTGGTTGGATTAGAAGAATTTTTAGTAATCTTGCAAGTCCATGGCAGAAGATCTTGTTAGAAAATTTATATGAATATGGAGGTGAAAGAGTTTTTGAATTTCAAAAAGAAAAAAATTTATGAAGTAGAAATTAAGTTATCAAATCCTTCTTGGAGAGATTTGTTTCTTAGTTTATCAATGTCAAAACCTGTCACTAAAATGAATTTAAAAGATATATTGTCTTTAGATATTTTGAATTTTATTCCTTGTGAAGAATTTTCATTTTATATTAGATGGAAGAATCATGGTGTACAATATCTGTATGATATCATAGACCCTGTAAGAAAAGATTTTTATCATTTTGATTCAATTAAAGATATTTTAATGACTAGGAATTTTATGAAATATTACAGTTTATTATCGAGAATACCAAAATCATTTAAAGAATATATAAGAATTTATATAGGTAACATTGTTTTTGGAAATTTTGAAGCAGGGGGCTCTTTTTTTAAATCTTTACTGGAGGTAAAGAAACCAAAGTTTATTTATAAAGATCTTAGAGATGAAGTTTTTTTATGCACCTGTCGAAAAATTTGAAAAATGGGAAGAAAGTTTACAATGTGAAATTGCAAATTGGTGTAATTATTTTATTTTATTGAAAAAAATAACAAACAAACACATCTTACTACATTTCAATATAAAATACTACACAGAATTCTTCCTACAAACAAATTTCTATATAAAATTCATTTGAAAGACACAAAGTCTTGTACATTCTGTAGAACAGAAGTAGAGACTATTGAACACCCGTTTTTTTTATTGTGAAGTGGTTAAATGTTTTTGGGATATTATTTCACAACATTTCAAAAACTTCTATACTAATTTTGAACTGGAAAAAAGGACATAATTTTAGGTTATATTTCTGAGACATCTTTTTTAAATTATTTGATTATAGTTGCTAAAAATTACATTTACCATTGCAAATTAAGAGAAAAATTCCCAAATATAATTGAATTTAAATCAAAACTAAAATATTTGTATCATTTAGAGGAATGCATTGCAAAGGAAAAAAAATAAAATGATAAATTTTCAAATGAGGTGGATGCCTCTTACACAGATATTTACTTAATTTTATATTTAGAAATTTAGTCTACATGTTTCAATTTATATAGTATACTTGCAAGTGATTTTACATTTTGTAAATGAATAGACATGAGAGAAAGATCTGAGAGTGTGTGTGAGAGAGAGAAGGAATATATGTCTTTGATATGCTTAAATTATGCTTTTTTAAAAATTTATTATAAAAATATAGTCAAATAATTCTCAATTTACAATGTTTATATAATGTACACCCCAAAAAACCCTTGTCAGGTGGTGAATAAAAGCCTGACTATAAAAAACAAATAAAATAAAAAAAAAGGTCAGATCAACTTGATATTATTGAAATAATAGGGGAAACAAAGGTGTTAAAAATACGTTCATTTAAAGGGAAAAGAAAATGTCTTGCTGGGAGGTTCGTTCATATTCAAATTTTATTCCCCATTGACTTAACTTGGATAAATAATGGGATCAACTTCAATTGGGACTCCTGTCAATATAAGGCCATAAATATATCTGTATTTCCCCCAGTCGTATCAAAATATTAAATACAGATGTACATATGTTAGGGACCGTCTTGAACTTGCTATGAGGTATGATCACAGCTCATTGCTGAAGGTCTCATGGTGACTTCAAGATGAAAAACAACAATAAAAGCGTTATTTCCATTTTTTTGGTTCTGTCATGTATTTGTAGAGATCGACTTTATCTTTTGCACTTATTTAAAGTTGGAGTTGTAAAACGATTCCCCATGCCAATCGTGGCTACTCGGCCATTTCCGCTGCACTAAATTGCCGAGTAGTTACTATTGTCCTCGCGCTAGAGATGTATGTTCTTTTATATTTCAGTTATGGTGTATTTGTTCGCTAAAAAATTTCATATATATATATATTATGGATATACTATCACACTTTCAAATTTTGGAATTTTTTATTTTTGTTTTCTGACCACATATTAATAGTGCCCACATATCACTATTTTATAATGCCAAGTTTTCTCACAATCGATTTGATGAGTGCCCTTTGTTTGTCTATACGTTGTTATCGCCCACTAGCTTAAGACACCAGTGCTTTTGTCAGGCAACGGATGACAGTGATACTTGACGATCCTGCATCCATAACCAGAAAAGACATGGATGTAGCGTTGTTCATCATTTAGCAAAGAATTAGGCTCAAACTGGTTCTAGGAGCCGTCTTGAACTTCTATAAGGTACGAGGAAAATTGATTGTTGAAGGCCTCACAATGTAAAGAACAACAATAAAGCGCTGTTCCTTTGCTTGGTTCTACCGTGTATTTGTAGTGACTTAGTGTCATGTGCATTTGCTCAACATTCTTTCAATGTACATATGAAAAAATCAAGTCTTCGATCTTGACCTGCGGAATCGTAAAGAAAAACTATGAATTTAGCATACCAGGCAATTCTTTTGTAACCTTTGCAGTGTATATGCATATGACCTACTAGTTCAAATGTAAAGAATCACCAAAAAAAAGGAAAGTAACAAAAATCAAAACAATTCAAGATCGGAGTTCCTGTTAATGTGGTAATCCTTGTATCGCCTGGAACAATATCTCAAAATACTAAATACGTAGTTCACAAAACATGTCTCCCCTGTAAATTTGTTTACCTGCCATCTCCTCAAATAAACAAGATACGTGATGACACAGCCACGGTAAAATAAAATCAAAATTTCTGATATTTGCGGTGTTTTTTAACATTTCAGTTAATATGTATCTTATGCTGCAACAATCGCTGTATTGTACAGATATATGAGAAATATACAAATGTAGTTGATTAATTCATAAAGCATTGTTTTAAAACCAACTCTATCTGATGATCAAAACTGTGTGATAATAAAGAAAAAAATCTAGCCACCATCAGAGGGCATGGGCGGAAACAAAATTTACTAGTATTATTAAATATATGATTAATTTGAAAATTGTGCTTGTCTCTCACAACATATACTCCCAATACTTGACCCACAAATCCCATGCACATGTACGTCCAAAAGGTAGTCTAATATAAGTACGACAGAAGTGATAGAGTTACGACGGATATCAAGTGATACACAATTAACAGACAGCAGTTGATACACTATATTATAGAGTAACGATGGATGGCAAGTGATACGCTTTATGAACATCCTGATCAGCTGATATAAATTTACAAAAACATGTATAAAATTTAGATACTTTAATTTGTAATAAATAATACATAGAGGTGAGGTGGCCGAAAGGCCGCAGCAAGTGGCTAGACCCTGGCAAATAAAAAAGTTTTGAATAATGGCATCCTAGGGAAATCCTATAGCAATGCCATTTTCAAAACTAAAACCTTTTGACGTCATATAATTTTTGACCTACCCTTAGAGGTCATAGCAAATTTTTTGACCTACCCTTAGAGGTCATAGCGAGCATTTTGACCTACCCTTAGAGGTCACAACATTTTGACCTACCCTTAGAGGTCATAAGCTTTTGACCCACCCTTTGAGGTCACTGCAGCAGCATGCCTACCCTTAGAGGCCACACAAAACAAATAAGGAAAAAATATTTCATTCAATATCACCTCCCAGGGAAAAAATGCCAGGCAAGGTGAAAAATTAAAGTACTAAAATAATTAAAGAGTGCCAGAATCCAGCCAACACGATTGCTGCGACAATAGCTTTAAATTCTTGCATTATCTTTTACAAGGGAACTATTAACTTGAGTCCTTTATATATCAAAAATGGATTTTTTATATTATCTCAAAGCCATTCCTGTGTAGTGTAAAGTTAATGTCCACCGATGATGAATATATTGTTTAAAGTCAATGTCCACAGACATCAATAACAGCATGCTCTCTTGTCTATTTACACCGTATAACCAATTGTTGATTTTCTTATTTAACAGTTCATCAATAGTAAATGTCAGTAAACATCATCTAGTTCCCTGCTAATGCAACTCCGATCAGCAATCTGAAAGTATACATTCTTAACAGCAGTAAAAAGTTCAAATAAATATATACAATATACACATGCATACAATATATTTATTTATTTATTTATTTATTTAAATGCACATTTATACCCATATACATTAGGGTTGAAGGCATACATGAATAATAACAAAACCATAATAAAACAAAACAAAGATTACAAAATGAAAAATCATGCAGTTGTTGAGTCCACTCTCCTCAGCGCAAAAGACCTTGTAACGAATGAAGCAGTATACTGCACGATTTGTGGACAATTTAAACATACATATACTATGGTGGCATCCTAGGGAAATCCAATAACAATGCCATTCAAACAACTAAAATTACTACAGAATAATCAATTTGTTTTCCACAACTACAAAAAGGGGGGTGGGGGGTTGGAGGGTATTGAAATTATTGTAACTAATGGTACGTCTACAGTATGCGTGTTAACTGGTTGGGTTCCACGTGGCAACTGGCCGACGGAATAAAGACTACAAGCTTAGTCGCAAATTGCAGCCTCAGCATTTCCTGTTGCAAAGGTAGGGTTTCACATATTTTGAGAGGGAAACATCTCATCCTAACACATGTTTAAGGTTAACTATTTAATCTTTCTTGACCAAAGGGGAACACCTCAAATCTACAATTTAAAATTAAATCATTTTATCTCATATGGATAAAATTTATTAATTTGAAAATTGTGCTTGTCTCTCACAACATATACTCCCAATACTTGACCCACAAATCCCATGCACATGTACGTCTAAAAGGTAGTCTAATATAAGTACGACAGAAGTGATAGAGTTACGACGGATATCAAGTGATACACAATTGATTGATTGATTGATTGAATATTGTTTAACGTCTACTCAGCAATATTTCAGCTATATCAAGACGAGAACAAGTTTGTTGATAAATAATCACTTTGGGGTAGATACACAATTGACAGAAGGCAGTTGATACACTATATTATAGAGTAACGATGGATGGCAAGTGATACGCTTTATGAACATCCTGATCAGCTGATATAAATTTACAAAAACATGTATAAAATTTAGATACTTTAATTTGTAATAAAAAATACATAG
>MJUU01000449.1:6699-19121 GCA_002080025.1 Modiolus philippinarum | reverse complement strand
ATATTCCATAGGGTCCAATGTTAAAACTATGTTCCCCGCTGGCGGCCATCTTGGATTAGGTACGGACATGCCGGATACAATTTTTTAAAGGGGACCACCAATGGACTATTGTGACCAAGTTTGGTTCCAATTGGCCCAATGGTTTCAGATGAGAAGATCTTTGAATGAAAAATTTACGCCGGACGGACGGACGACGGACGACGGACGCCCGACGCCAAGTGATGGCAAAAACTCACCCTGGCATAGCCAGTTGAGCTAAAAATTAAGGGTTACTCAAAGTAGTATATGGGCACGAGTTCGGGTTTTCCCCGTTCTAAAAATAGATTTTAAGGGAATCCCCACTTTTTCTTGCGCATGCGCAGTAAAAACACTTCGTGTTCCGGTCAAGTAACTTCCGTTTCAAGTCACGTGACTCCGGTCACGTGACTCCCGGTCTACGCCACTTTCGGTTACGTCACTTCCGGTGATCCACCGCATCCACCACGTCAAATGCGACTTCGTTTGTGCCATATACTTCTTGGAGTAACCCATAATTTTTGAGTATTGTTTGCGTATTTCCGTGCTTTTGCAATGTCTTACTAGGGTAAATCGGGGTCGCTGAATCGAATAGTGTAAATTTCAAAGCTATAGCTCCGAGTTTGAACGAGAAATCGACCCTGAACGGCCCTAATTAGGCCCTGACCCTTAGTATTACTATTTTAGACATATCATATATGGAATCGATGTACTTTCATAGTTCTAAAGTGATTGGTCAAGGTAGTTAATGGCTTAAACCTATTGTTATAGAGATATTAGTCCTTTTGATTTTTGAGATCGGCCATAAGTCGGCCCTAGATCGGCCTTCATCAATACTATTAATACTATAGACCTATGATATATGGATTCGGGGTACATTTATAGTTCTAAAGCGATTTGTGTAGGTCTCTTAGACCTAAAACCTACTGTCATAGAGATATCGGCCCTTAGAAATCAAACATCGGCCTTAGTCGGCCCTATTTCGGCCTTAATCAATACATTTAGTAATAGGGTCATATCATATATGGATTTGATGTATCTTTAGTCATCTGAAGCGATTTGTGTAGGTCTCTTAGACTTAAAACGTACTGTTCAGATGATATTGGCCTAAGAAATCAAAGATCGGACCTAAGTTGGTCCCAATTCGGCCCTAGATCGGTTTTAATCCGAACTATTGATACTATAGTCATGTCATATATAAAACTGAGGTATGTTTAGGCTTTTCAATCGTTTGATCACACTGTCAAGTTGATATCTGTTACCTTTTACAAGTCTCGTTCAGTTCGAGATTTTACGTGATTTCATTTTATCTTGATGTTTTTGACGTACAAGTTCGTACTTTGTGCCGTTTGTCACAAACAATTGATGTTTTATTTCATTTTTGATTACATTAATATCGTTTTGTTGTAATTGTATTCATTTTTCATGTTGCGTATCGTGTTTTCGATGTTTTTATCGCCGTTTTGTTGTCTTTATTTGCATTTTTACGGATTTTGCTGCTGCTGCCGCCGCCGCCGCTTAGCCACCCATGTTCATTCCTATCACCACCACCGCCGCTAAACCACCAATAAACAGTCCCACCACCACCGCCGCCGCCGCTAAACCACCAATAAAAAGTCCCACCACCACCGCCGCCGCCGCCATAGACTATTATTCCACCACCACCACCACCATATCCTATTATCCCACCACCACCACCATAGACTATTATTCCATCACCACCCAAATACATGAAAATCAACACCACCACCACCCAAATACACTAAAATCACCATCTTTACTAACATAATAACATGACATCTTCCTTTTACTAATACAATACCATGACATCACCATGGTAACTAAGTAAAAACTAATGTATTACTAACTACCTTTAGTATTTTTGAAACAAAAAGTGGATTGAAGCTGTACATAATGTTGACCAATCAAATTGCAAGAAATTCAACCAATCAGAATCATCCATTTACATTTGATTGACCAATTAGAATGCAGGAACATCAACCAATCAAATCCCTTCTTCCAAAATTCACCGACCAATCACAGCCATCGATATAAATGACTTTGACTACATAAAGGCGCGATCGACCAGCTTCCTCAGTCGCCAGACTGCTGACCAGTTCGAAAGTGTGATCCTAAGCGAAGATACCTTTAGTAAATGGTAAGTACATTAATTACCTATCACTAATTCATAACTAATAATGATATTCATACCTAATTATTATATTCATAACTAAATATTATAACTAAATATCATAACTAAATGATGTCCTTTTGTCTTTACAGATATATACCTGTGAATAGAGAATTCAAGTGTGATTAGAAGGACCAAAGCGTAATTCGAAAGAAACCTTAAATAAATGGTAAGGTAATTTTATTACTCATCACTTATTCATAACTAATTAATATTCATAACTAATTTTCATAACTGAAATATTATAACTAAATCATGTCCTTTTGTCTTTACAGATAAATTGTTACAATTAACCAGACTGTGATTAGAAGAACTAAAGTGTGATTCAAAAGAAACCTCAAATAAATGGTAAGTAATTTCCACTCACTAATTATTATTCATAACTAGTTATAATATTCATAACTAATTTTCATGACTAAAATATTGTAACTAAATCATGTCCTTTTTGTTTTTACAGATGTATACCTGTGATTATTGTCAGCTATCGTTTGTAAAGAAGAGTCAGTTGCTACAACATTACAGACAATTCAAGCAACATAGTATGTTTACATGTGGTGTATGCCTGAAGCATTTTAAAAGAAAAGACAACCGAGACCATCATGAAAAGAAACATACTGATGACAGTTACTTCCCCTGTAATGAGTGTGGGTTATTATATAGGAACCAAGATAGTCTGTATGAACACCAGAATGAAAAACACCAGACAGGAGCTGGATTACCTCGTTAACCTATTGATCTAAGTCAACCCAATCAATATTACATCATTGAAAAAGGTGAAGGTACCAGAATTCCTCGTTTTAATACAGAATCAAATGAATACCATGTCACGTTCAAAAATTTACATGTAAACAGTATTCAAGAAATATTAAAAACACTACAGACATTGTTCGACTCCATTGTATCAGAATTAACCAGCGAGATGAAGGAAGAAGATTTAGTACAAGTGACCCTCGAATCCCCAGACCTGGATTTTCCTATACGATTACCCTTTATGAAAGTTGGACAAATTTCAGGAGAGCCCTTGCTGTCAGAAATGGAAAAGGTATTACAGTCAAATGAACAATTTACTTTGGACAAGGGCGTTAATCTTAATGTAACCCACGTGGAATTACCAAATGGTGGAGACAGAAAACAGTTTGATTACGTGGACACCGAACGGTTTTTGAACGATAAACGTTGTATTATTCAGATAAAAAACGATGATGATCTTTGCCTGGCAAGAGCTATTGTTACAGCCATGTCCAACATTGATGACTTCGAAAAATGGGACACGATTCGTCAGGGACAAAATATTCAAAAGGAATTAGCAGTTGAACTACATGAATCAGCTGGAGTACCGTTAACTAAATGTGGAATCGACCAAGTCAAACAGTTCCAAGAGTATCTAAGTGACTATCAAATACATGTGGTTGCCAAGGAACATTTTAATGGTATTATTTACCATGGACCCCCAGCTGAGAAGAAAATATTTTTGTATTATCATGATAACCATTTTGACGTTATTACCAGTATGACTGCTTTTTTGAGTCGCAGTTACTATTTTACTGATTGTCACAAAGGATATGATCATAAAGAACAACACGTGTGTAACAACGTATGTAATTGCTGTCATAAAATTCATGACTAAACCGAAGATGTCGAGTGGATACTTTTTACCGATTGTGGACGGTATTTTAAAGGATCAACATGTTTTGATCTTCACCAACAGATGGCGTCAGCGGGAAACTCGACGTGTATATTATAAATGGCAGAGCTGTGGACAACCGTGAATTAACAGTTGAATAAACATCATACTTGTGGAAATGTCTACTGTAACGTTTGTAAAGTTTACTATCCATCGGGACATCAGTGTTATATGTTACCCGTAAATAACAACAATGAACAGAAGAAAGAAACTTTTACTTTCTTTGATTTTGAATGCACACAGGATAATAAGATTCAGTGTGATGAAGGATATTCACCCGACGACAACGGTAGGTGCACTCATTGCAAAACATCAACATGTGGAGCGTTAGAACACAAACCTAATTTATGTGTGGTACATAAAGTATGTTCACGGTGCATGGATGAAAATGTGGATAAAAATAGTATGTGTTAAATATGTGGAAAAAACGAATTAATATTCGCCGGACCCAACACAACTGAAGACTTTTGTAAATGGTTGTTTTCCGGTGTTAATAGTGGAGCTTCTGTTATTGCACATAACTTTAAAGGGTATGATTCGTTACCTATTCTAGGATATTTGTATCAGCACGGAGTCAAACCAACGATCATAGCCAATGGAACCAAGAACATGTTTATTGAAATACCAGGATGTCGTATTCGAATGATAGATTCTATCAACTTCTTACCCGTGGCTTTAGCCGAACTACCCAAAATGTTTGGATTGACGCGACTGAAGAAAGGATATTTCCAACACTTGTTCAACACGAAGACAAATCAGACCATCAGACCACCATACTTGAACATCTACCGGATGTGGGATTTTATCAGCCCAATAGAATGAAACCTAAAGACAGAGACACCTTCTACCAATGGTACGAGACCAATTACCAACAACCATTCCATTTTCAAAACGAACTATTTAGTTACTGTAGATCTGATGTTGATATTTTGAGAAGAGCCTGTCTGAAATTTCGTGAATTGTTTCTAGAGATGTCATCTACTAACGGACAGAGAGGAATCGATCCATTTCAACAATGTATCACAATAGCGTCTGCCTGTAATTTGGTCTTTAGACAGAAATTTCAACAGCCCGATACCATCGGTGTTATTCCTGCACACGGATACCGCCCCTATGAGAAACATTTATTGAAAGCCATCCAGTGGATCAAATACCTATCGGAAAAGGAAGGAGTCCGTATACAGCACGCAGAAAATGGTGGAGAGAAACAAATTGGACCCTACAAAGTGGATGGTTTCTACGAGACGGAAAACGGAAAATATGTGTTAGAGTTCAATGGAAAGTTCTAGCATGGATGTTTACACTGTTATAGTGCTACCACCGTAAATCCCGTCAACGGCATGACCATGAGCGACCTACATCAACGTACTATGGAAAAGAAATGATATTTAGCAGATCAAGGTTATATCTACATAGGTAAATGGGAATGCGAGTTTGATAAAGAGGTCCAAGACAATGATGAATTAGGACACTTTCTTCAACAATCCCAGATGATCACTCCTTATGAACCCAGAGATGCTTTTTATGGTGGAAGAACAGAAGCCTTTACGTTGTACCAAGATTCGTTGAATGGTGGATCCATTGATTATTACGATGTGACGTCGTTATATCCTTACATTAATAAAACTGGTAAAAACCCGATTGGACATCCACACGTCATCACCGAAAACTTCACTGATATTCAACACTACGAAGAATTGATCAAATGCCAAGTGATCCCATCCAGAGGACTGTTCATTCCAGTACTACCGGCGAAGATCAACAATAAGTTATTATTTCCGTTATGTAAAACCTGTGCGGAATCGAATCAACAAACACCGTGTGAACATACCGATGATCAACGAGCACTGACTGGAACGTGGGTGACGGACGAAGTGAAAAAAGCTGTGGAAAAAGGATATATAATTCGACAGATCTATGAAGTGTGGCACTTCGAGACTGATCAATATTACCCCCTTTCAAAGACCGGTGGTCTTTTTACCGAATATATCAATACATTCCTTAAAATGAAACAGGAAGCCAGTGGTTGGCCCGAGTGGTGTGACACCGAAGATAATAAGTTGAAGTATATTCCAAACTATCATGTAAAGGAGGGTATACTCCTGGACTATAATAACATTAAGAAAAATCCTGGATTGAGATCATTAGCTAAACTCATGTTAAATAGCTTTTGGGGAAAACTCGGACAAAGAAGCAACTTACCCCAAATCAAATATGTGAGTGAACCTGTGGACTATTTCGATATGTTTACCAGTGACCAAATTATCGTCATGAGTGTTTATCCCGTCAATGATGAGATGGCGGAATTTAGATACCAGTATAAAGAAGAGTTTGTGGAAGACTCCGGACGTTTTAATGTCGTCATTGCTGCTTATACAACCGCTCAAGCTCGTTTAAAATTGTATAGTTATTTGGAGAAATTGGACAGGCGAGCGTTATATGCCGATACCGATTCTATTGTTTATACATCTCAACCTGGAGAATGGAAACCCGAATTAGGAGACTACTTAGGAGATCTCACGGATGAAGTACCTGGTAACACAATTGCAGAGTTTGTGACTGGAGGACCCAAAAACTACGCTTACATGTTAGTCAGACCGGATAAGAACATGAATACCACCATATCTAAAGTGAGAGGAATCAGCCTTAACTACATGAACTCTCTGATCATCAACTTTGATACCATGAAACATATGGTCACTAATAATTTGAGACGATGTGAAGACCGTTTCCGATGATTTTAAAATTATTAGAGACCAGAAAAGATTACTATCCATCCATCAAAATAAAGATTATAGACTAGTGTTTGACAAAAGAATCATCATGACTGATTACTGTACATTACCTTATGGATTTTAAATTGTAAAGGAAACATGTGGATGTTCTCCGACCTGTGTTTGCCTGTTTGACGGAGAAAATAAAATATATTATATGTTCATATTCTGTTGTTTATTTCAATGCCTAAAAGAAGAATACGCTTAGAAGATCAAACAAAGAACAAAAAACAAAATAAAAACAAAACAAAACAAAATAAATAAAAATAAACAAATATTAATGAATAAATAAATATGTAAATAAACAAACATATAAAACAAAACAATACCAAAAAAAAGCAAAAAAACAAAATAAAAAAAATGAAATAAACTAAAACGAAACAAACAAACAAAAGAAAAAAATAAAAAATTAAAAGTTGTCATAGCAACTTAGGTTAGGGTTAGAGGTTGGATAAAGAAAGAATAGTATTGGATAAAAGCAGAAGTAACTAAAAAAGGGAGATAGCTAGAGTTAGTCATGAACAAATGACAACAAAATCAGGAAAAGTGTGTATAAGGACTTAAAGAACACAACATAAATAATATATAATACATAATGTCTAGGGTTAGATTAAAGGGTTAAAGTATGGCTTAGAGAACATGACATATAACACACAACGACCAGGGTCAAAATAAAAGTTAAGGTTAGATAAATCATGGTATATCTGAACATATACAACATTACATAACAAAAAAAGAGGATAAGTGTAAGGTGAAAGGTTAGGGTTAGGGTTAGGGTTAGCATAAGATCAAAGATAAGACCAATAAAAGAACCTTGACCTGAGATAGGGCGAGACTAATAAAAAAATCCTGAATTGGGTAGAGCGAAACTAATAAAAGAACCTTGAATTGAGGTAGGGCGAAACTAATAAAAGAACTTTAAATGGAGATAGGGCGAGACTAATTAAAGAACCTTGAATGGAGATAGGGCGAGACCAATATTTGCCACTGACAGACCATGACCAATGGCAATAGACAGGTGAGACCAAAGCTTAAGGTAAGACATAGAGGTTGAGAGACCAAAGGTCAGCGACATACTAAATATGGTAGAAACTTCTCAGTTTCGGAACGGAAACGATTTCCGGACCCGGAATTTGAAGGGAAAAATCGAACACCCATAAAATATTTTACAAAGAATGCACTACGACAAAAGTGTTCTCATGTGCCGCTATATACCACTAATATGAAAAAGAAGGAAATGGATGGACACAATGATATGCCTCCCCTTTTTCCAAGATATATAAAAGGGAAGTTCTGAGCCCGGAAATCAATTCTATGGGTGCCAGGCAATCTTTTTGTAAGATTTCATCCATTTTGAGGCACTTTGAATTTTCCCGCTTTTTCCAGTTTCCATGGCAGCGGCAGCCATTTTGAAATTTCTGAGACCCGAAATCATTTCTATGGGTGCTACACATCCTTCTTGTTAAGTTTCATCAAATTTGAGGCACTCTGAATTGTATCGCCTTTTTCAGTTTCCATGGCAACCGCGGCCATTTTGAATATTCCAAGAGATACAAAAAATGTACGCGTGTGCACATCTACTTATTGTAAGTTAGATTCCTTTGAAATAGTTGGAATTTGTTTGCGAACTTTCTAAAAAAAACATGAATAGTTGTGTTTTTTATTCGTACGGACGGACGGACAGACAAGGGTAAAACATATCCCCCCAACTTTTCGTCGCGGGGGCATAAAAATGAATGGTATCAAATAAAGCTACTTAGGGTTTAAAAAATAAGCTTTTTTTCTCACCATATTTGTAAGTTTCGCAAATTAAGAATGTCATATATAAAAGAGTGGAACTGTAAGGGAATGTGGGGATGCTTAGAAAAACTTAATCTATGTCCTATCTCGAATTACCTTTACTCCTACTTCCTTACCCAAACCTGTTTGTTGTTTGTTTTTTTACAAATGTTGTCGTTTTTACTTAGCTTTATTATATGTTTGTACTGAATTATTCAACCCGCTCCCAAAAATTTCTAGGCTTTCTTTTAAATTCCATACCATCGTTGTCACTCTTTATCTTTGTATGTTCAATTGTTCTTATTGTTCACTCCACGAAACTGTTGTTTCAAAGTTTCAATTCTCATTCACGACAAATCAATGTTTTAGGTTTTCCCAATAACTATCTTTGGTGCTTTTCTTTCCATAATGAAATCTTCATTTCGATGTATTCTAATTATGATGTTGTTATTCTGAGAAATCAACCTCTATAAGCTCACGCCGAACTGTTGCAATCAAATTTCGTCCGTCGCAACTTTTTTTTGTTTAAAGATCTTTCACGTGGATCTAAATCAAACTGGCGTCTTTCACTAATTCAGAGTAATTGCAATGGGATATGAAAACAAAGATTTTCTTCTAGAGATTAAAAAATGGTAGTGGTTCTAATAATATGCTACATGTAAACAAGTGTCTTAACTTTTTTCTAGAAAAAATTAACTTCCTATAGAATTTAGGCAAGAATTTACCCTAAACCCTGCAAACATCAACTAGACACCCCCTCACCCCGCATTTTGATGTAGGATCTGCCGGTGGCGACTGGCGAGGCACTTAATTAACATTAAATTCTATAGGAAATGCGTACAAACAACACAAAAGGGGCAAAAGAAGCATCATACATGAATGTAACGGATAATGTGAGCTATGGAATACATTAGGTATAAAGATAAAAAATTAGTAACGAATGATTTACTGCTCTTGATTAAATTTAAGGATGTAAGGGAAAACTATTTGATTTTTATGGAGAGGGTTTAAAAAAAGATCAAAGATCCATTATACTGCGAAAAAAAATCAGGACAAAAAATAAGGGAACAGTTTGAAAATAAGATGTGCTCGCGAAAGCTCACTTAAAAATATCCAGGATCAAAATTTATCGAGAAAAAATAGCCCGGATCCAAGTCTCCTTCAAATCCCCCTATTTTAAAATCAAATGGTTCCCGAATCATCGTCCATAATTGTGATTTGCTGCTAACACTGGTTTCACATTTGCGCAATTAAGACAGGTTTCAAAAATTTGTCATAAATAAGCTATACTGCTTAGGAATACTCTAAATGTTAGCAAAGCATCATTGAAAAGTAAATTGATAAATCAGTTTCATCAGTGCATACAAACTCAAATACTTGCAAGAACTAAGTAAAGTTTTGTTCTACGTTATAGGCGTATAAAATAACTGTTCTTGAACAATTTCTGGAAATTTACCAAAATTTTAAACCAATTTAAAAAAAAACCTTTGTGTTCACAATTATTTCTTGTACCAAAAAAAAAGGTCATGACTGTATGCAGAAATTAAGAAAGATTATTAGTCTAAGACACTTTCAGGAAATTTCCCGAAATTGGGACCGTTAAGCGTATTAAGCATCTGCAGACTACATGCACAATTCTGTAAGAAAAATGAAAATGTGGGAGGAATTTTTGTCATATAAAAAAATGAAATTTGACCCTTTTTGTATATTGTTTTTTTGTCCATTCCGAAAGCGTATTGTATGCATTGCTGATACTAATTCAGCTAAATTGAATTCCTAAATAGAAAATGGAAGAGTTCAAGAAATACGTGAAGGACGGACGGAGAAAACTACAGTATACCCGAACATTGATTCCCTAGTGCTGGAATAAAAAAAAACTAAACAATATGAAAACAACACAGACTAAGCCAAGAAGTTAAAACAACGTCAAAAATACCTAGCAGTGTTAAATACCACATAAATCTGGGACCATCAAGGGCTCCAGACATGTAAGCATGATCTGACTGCATGAATAGATGGTACCTTCGCAAAGCACAGTGGAAAGTCATGTAATGCAAATAGCAATAAAATAATGGTAAATCCACAGTTACAAACCATTGATCAACTAAAAACAGGTCTATTTTCATTTTTCATACAGTTGCATTTAACATATTTCGGTCTGTCACACTTAAAACCCCTGTAGGTGGTTGCACATAACCTTGGCATACATTTAAGGGAGAAATGTCGCTCTGTTGTCAAAATCGCTCTTCTTTTTAAAGGCCCAAATGGTGAATGAGTTGTGAAATGCTGACGTCATATGCCGTAGCTTTTGAAAATATAACTACAAATGAACTAAAAAACGGAAGTTCACCATTGGAATAACCAAACCATCATGCTTGTCAAGTGTTGATTTCAGACATTCGAAGTTTTAAGTCGAGTAATTCAAGTCCATGTATGAGGGGGGTAACACGGTTTTGAAAAATTGGGAAAAGTGGTAAAAAATTTTGGGAAACGGGAAAAATTAAGTTAGATAGACAGTAATATTCATATCCATGAGATTTTGTTGAAAGTCGGCACAATTGAAGAACCAATCATACTTACCAGAAATCTGAAATAAAAAGTATGGGTCACCATGCTTGCTTTTTCTAGAATTGAGATCAAAGTTTGCTCACTTTTAGCAATTTTTCACCTAAATTTACATAGAATACACGAAGAAAATATGGAAAGGTAATTTTTAGCTCAATAGAAATTAACTTTTTATCCATGAGAATTTGATGTATTTTTGTGAACAGATAGTTTGTGATGTAATTAAATGCTTAGCATAAAACAATGTATATGTCACCATGCTTTTAATGGAGATATTTTATAAAGTGTCCGGATTAGACATTAGTTACGGGAAAAGGGAGTTAATTCACGGCAAAGTAAACGAAATATGACGTTTCTCATCTGTCATTCAATTATGACGTCACAAAGGAAAATCCGTAAAATTACTGTTCGGCCCGAAAATCGAACCTACCCCGTATTCGACTCTTTATTTTTCTAATGCGCGATTGATTTGCGCAGTGCAACAGTGTCTATCTACCTTAACCAAATAGGAAAACACAAAAAAGCGAGAGGTGGGAAATTTAACTCTAATAAAAAATCAAAGAGTGATTTAAAATCAAAAGCTGTGTTTGTTTCAGGATCTTTTATTACAAGAAGCTTTGAGCATCACCAGTGAAACTATGATGTATCCTCGGGCTCTGATCATTTCGATTGTACATTGCATGGCAATTCTAAAACCAGAGGCTCCCAGGAGCCTGTATCGCTCACCTGGTTTTCAGTTGCCACAATCAAGGTAACAATGTAAGTTATACAGTTGATCTTCAGTTTCTCAAACTTTCGTACGTCCAACACCTCCAATATCTTGAACTGTTTTTAAAGTCTGATCATGTTTTATTATATTTCTTTGTTGGGATTTTTCGATAAAAAACGTTCTTGCTAATGACCACTTTCGACACGATTTGAAGTCGAAATGTCATTTTGAAAATGGCAGTCAACAAACAATTTTCAACATCCGTTTTGAAGTCGCAACATCAATATTTATTTGGAAATCAAATTTCTTTGAAATCGGACAATGTTGAACTTTCCCGTCTTTTTGGTAGCCATTTAAAATATGGCAGTCAGCGAACAATTTTTAACATCAGTTTTGAAGTTGCGACATCAAGACCTATTTGGAAACCAAATGTCATTGAAATCGGACAATGTTGAATTTTCCCGCCTTTTTGGCAGCCATTTTGAAAATTGCAGTCAACGAACAATTTTCAACATCGGTTTTGAAAGTCGCAACATCAATATCTACTTGGAAACCAAATTTCATTGAAATCGGACAATGTTGAATTTTCCGGCCTTTTTTGGCGGCCATTTTGAAAATGGCGGTCAAGGAACAATTTTCAACATCGGTTTTGAACTCGCAACATAGAGATCTATTTGGAAACCAAATGTCATTGAAATCGGTCAA
>MJUU01000448.1:51372-63993 GCA_002080025.1 Modiolus philippinarum | reverse complement strand
TTTGCTGGCTTAAGCTTTAGCTTGTACTTTCTAAATCTCTCCAGTACTACTTTGAGGTTTTCCAGGTGTGACTGGAAAGAAGTACCTAGCACTAAAATGTCATCTAGGAATGCTAGGACGGATTTCCAGGTTAAACCTCGGAGCACAAGGTTCATAACCCTAGCATAAGTGCTGGGTGAATTGCACATTCCAAAAGACATTTTCACACATTCGAAGAGTCCATACTTAGTTACAAAAGCAGTTTTCTTCCTGTCTTTTGGGTTTACTCTCACCTGCATAAAAGCCCAATTTGCATCAAGCTTGGAATACCAGGTGTTTCCAGCTAGAGTATCAAGGCATTCCTCTATTAAGGGTAGAGGAAAAACATCTTTCACTGTAACTGAGTTCAGTGCACGATAGTCTATGCACCATCTAACTCCCCCGTCTCTTTTGCGGATAAGCACAGGTGCTGACGCCCACTCTGATGTAGAGGGCTGAATTACACCAGCATCTAACATCTTTTTGAGATGTGCCTCCTCCTCATCAACAAAGCACGCTGGGGTACGCCTCATGCGTTGCTTAATTGGCTTTGCTGAACCAGTATCAATACTGTGTTCTATTTCAGTAAAATTGCCAAGGTCATAATCATGGGTGGCAAAAGCATCTTGATAGTCACACAGCATATCATATACTTGTTGTTTCTCAGATTCTGATAACTCTCTACATGACCTCTTGTACAAATCATGTAAATGATCAGGGAGTTTTCTCTGATTTGAACTTGTTACAATATTCACCTGTTTGTCTCTGGGTTCAGGTAATGAAGTTATCACTGTAACTTCTTCCGCATGTCCAATAATCTCCCCCTTTTTCAGGGTGACATGATTGTCGCCGACGTTCACCAGACAAATGGCTGGTGTTTGCCCGCCGGTACATACAGTTCTTGGCATTAACAGTGGTTGGGCCTTCACTGCCTCAATTACAAAGTCACTCTGTATGGATGTAGCATCACATGTTAACCTAATTGCTGAATTAGGTGGTACCACTGTTTTTTCCGAAATGGTTACTCTCCTAACAACTGGTTCTGTTGTTTGGACCTGTCGTCCATAAGTAGCATTTACTTTTCTACCTTGTATATACAGCACATTTTTACCAAGATTTAGTGATACATTATGTCTGCTCATCTTTGAGGTCATATTCATGCCACGTCCAGCACCGTGCATGATGGTTTCTCGGACAATCTCAGGCTTTTGGTCAAATGTATCAAAAATTTTGTCCGAAAGTACTGTTACTTCAGATCCGGTATCAATTATGGCATTTACCACTTTACCTCGGATTTTAATTTCAACTCTCAGCATAAGTGCTGAGTTTAAATGACGTACTGCCACTGTACCATCTACCCTGTCTGTAATTGTAACTCCAGAGGATGGATTTTCTTTTTTCGAGTTTGCCTTACTTCTGTCAAAATGAGGGACGGACGGACAGTCCTTTATCAAATGACCTTTATTGCCACACCCAAAACATTCGCGGTCGTCATTGCGTTTTTGAGATTGCTTACCCTGTTGCTTGTTAGTTTTATTGTTAGGGTTAGGTTTGTTACTTGGCTTATTATTGTTACCCCGTCGTGAACTGGGTGATGAATTGCTCTGTGGAGCATGTGCACCTTTGCGTTCAGGTCTTAGGCGGAGTTCATTTGTTAGGGTGTTCATGCTAGCTAATAAAGTTTGAATTTGGCCCTCCATAGCTGACATTCTGTTTTCCATGGTCGAGGAAGCCTGTATCCTGACATGTTTGTCAGGATTCTCTGCAGGTTTGGTGCCTTTAATAGCTATAGTTGTATGTTGAAACCATTTAATGATGTCTATAGCCTTCTCCATGGTTTCCGGTCTAAGACCACAAGCATGTCTACCGGCCTCACTTTCATTACAGCCCTGACAAAATTTTAAAACAGCTTGTTTTGTCATATGAGATTCAGGCAAATCCCTGAAAGCTTTTGTCGCGAGTGACAATACTCTATCAGCCCAGTCTTCCAGTGACTCATTTTTGTACTGGACTGAATTTTGAAATTGGGTTTGTAAAGTTTCTGGTAAATCCAAAACGTCTCTCCATTTTGAGTATCATTTCGTCATAGGTAATTTCTGAATTTTGCTCAAGAACTATTGTACAATACTCACTTGCTTTGTCATCCAAAGACCAGCATAGCTGGTTGAGTTTGAACTCATCATCCCAACCGGCCATTTTAGCATAACGGGAAAATTTTGTATAAAATGATGTCCAATCAGTTTTCCCATTGTATTTCAGTGATTTGAATGACGACATCATAGTCTGATGTAATTGTTTCTCATGCTCAATTGGTTTAGCTTCAGTGCTAGTGACCTTGTTTGTACTCTGTTTGTCTTGTACAGGTTTAACGTCTTGCCCAAGGTCGTGCTTGGGAACATTTTTAGGTGGGGTCAGTAGTCGGCCTTGACTACGGTGTTTTTTCTTATATGTATAATCACGAGTAGGTGATTTGTTATTTCTGCGTCTGTGACGACGTGATGGTGGTGGGGTACGTTGTTTGAAATTATGATACCTAGATTGATGTTCATGGGGGGTCTGATGTCCATCAGTCAAGCTGGAGTCAGACGAGTCGGAGTCATAACTGTAGTTAGACATATACAACGGTTTCCATTGCTTGGGGGAAACTGGGTGTTGACGGTCACGGTGATGTGACGGTGGAACACCAGATATGCCCTGGTTGTGTTTGTGTCTAGAGTTATCATATGCTTGTGGTATTTGCATATGCGACTGACCACCTTGCATGTTCTGTGCTATGCCCTGAGTAGAGTGTTGTTGTGTTAAACCTGGTTGTTGTTTATATCCTTGTTGTTGGTTATACTGGGTACCAACAATTACAGGTTGTGTATTGTTCTCAACCTTAATACCACCTGTATTTAGATTCCATTGTGTATGTACAGTACCACTGTATTGGTCATTATTGACATTGGGTACTTTATTACTGACAGACAACCCTGCAGCCGGAGCAGGGACACGGACACTAGAACTTGGTGGCACCCCACCCACTGCCCCTGGGGTAGGTGTAATATGTAGGTTACTCATAGCCTGTACCGTAGATCCCTGCGTTACAGGGGTAGGCACATTTATTTTCTGATTTGTGTCCGCTACAGCCCCTTGTAACTTTGGTTGTTCTGTCTGTACATTTTGCTCCAATGTATTTACCAATTGTAATTGTTGTTGTGCAAACAAATCCAAATCATAATTAGATATGGGAACTTGTTGCTTCACATCCTCTTGTGTATTCTTATGCACTACAAGTTTTACCACTGGTGTAATATCATGTACCTGTGTTTTTGTGTACTTATAACTGGTTTAGTCTCATGTACATATTGCTCGTGTTCAACAACCTGACCAGCATCAGTAGCTGGTGTAACTTGAGTCGGCTGCATAACCGGACCTGACTGCCAGCTGTCAGTTGTCATCGTACCTTTCAGTGGATCTAAGTGATCAAAGACATCTGAATTTGTACTAAAATCAATTAAGTCAAACAACTCTGGGATGACTTTCAAATATGGGACAAATGGTAAATTATCTCTGGTAATAAAAAGACCAGACTGTCGTAACTCAATAATTCTCTTTGCAATTTGGGGTCCTATACCCGGGAGTGTCTGTAACTCCTTGCCGCTGCAAGTGTTTATCCTCACTTTAGGTTTATATGTACCAAATTTGTCCATGGTAAACAAGTATAATGTTGCTCAATTTAATCAGAAATATTAAAGAAACAACTCAACTTTATTTCAATAATAAATAAATAAATCTGAAAACACAAATAAATTGAGTCAACAACTGTTTATTCACTCAAATAAACTATAACACACACTTGTTTCACAGTTCCGACCTGTGTTTACATTCGCCAATACACAAATCAAAACACAACATTGATCGGTTTTCAATTTCCGGTCTAGACGGTCACGTGACTTCCGTCTGAAAAAATTGTGTATTGCTTCACCTTTTACACCAAGTCCGGAAAACACTCAAACTTTTCTCAAAAGTCAAAACAACTTTTCCTTTCAATAAAAAGGAACAGTGGACAGAAATAAAAACAAATATCCCTGATTCCAGTTCAATATAAAACTCTAACCACGTTTCCAAATTTTCTCGTCGCCATTGTGGTGAAACTCGCTGCCATTAATTATAACCCTTTGGAATAACAACGGAGCTTCAGTTGGGCAAATATTGGGTCCCTGCGTCCTGCAATATTGCCACAGGAATTCTCTATACCAGGGGTTTGCTAGGCCCAGAGAATTCTACCCTTCCCCGCAAATACGTGGATTAAGATAATACACTGAATGAATGGGATATACCTGTCCTGCTTGGTGTCATCCGCTGGAATGCAGACTCCTCGTGGTCCTAATCACTTGGGGGTTCTGCTTGACTGGTTACTTAGCGGGAAAACCGGGATCCATCTGGTGTCACCATCCATCCCCGGTATAGAGTACTTCGGGAGTTCTCGGCATCCACCATAGATGTAATGGTACCTAACTGGGGAACCCCCGTATGACGTGCTATTTTACCACAATCTATTACATGTTTTACTGTCTGATACCTACTATTCTATCTACAATGACATCATCAGAAGTGATTAACAAATAGTGTAACATTTGAGTATGTCATACCTACTTCAATCAAATGTGTCTTCATCATGATTTTTATGCCTCTGCTGGTGGACTGTTAATCCCCGAGGGTATTCACCAGCCCAGTAGTCAGTACGTCGGTGCTGACCCGAAAAAAAATAACAGGAAACATCTACAATGTCCGAAAAACATAGTTACATGCCACAATGTACCAAGAAACTGCACAATAAAACAAAAGAAAAACGTAAACAACGATATCGATAGGAACCCGAGACAGCCGGACTTGGTACCGGTACTATCAAAAGCTGAAAGCTGAGTTTATTTGGAACCTTGCAATATCTAAATTTTTGTAAATTTTGTTGAAAACTAAGGAGTATCTCCTCATGCAAGGTTCTGTTCAAAACTGATTTTGCCTTTTTATTAAGATCGTATTGGATATTTGTTCTCTATCAGTTTAAACATGTTTGAGTTTATGATCTTCCAAATGCTTAAATTTTATCTGTATTGAAGAGACATAAGTTGTCGAAATGGCCATATGCAGCAATTAAATTTACAGTAAGGCCGGTATTTAGTTTTTTATAGATTGTATCTTGGTGAAAAATGCAAAGATAGAAAGGGTCGGCTGTAAAATAGAAAAAAAAATAATACGGAAAATATACTACATGTACTATCAAAAACAAAAAAAAGTGGAAACGATAAAATGTTTGGCCACAGGATTCACATCTTTCTGTAAAGTCTGTAAACTTAGGCTGATATTGCCCTGTTCTCTGAAAGACTTTTTTTGTTTGATCTGCATTCAAAATATTGCATGCTGCAAGTTGTTATAGGTAATTAAATATTGTAAATATTCTATAATGCATTTTATTCATTGTTTTTATTTTGTACGGCCTTAATATCATTTTGTTTGGCCTAGTTATGTAACTTGTTTACAATAAACAATGGTCAAGGTTATTACACCTTAGAACATACTAATATAGAAATTTCTAGAAATTGAATTTAATATTTAACACATAGAATTTTCTAAAGGTTTTCCTTACATAATCATTCTAGTCATGTGATTGTCAGTTGATTAGAATGTTCCAGTCGTATCTTGTGGATAGAATTTTCTGGAAAGAATAAATGTATTTATATAAGGTAGCTGAAAAGGGTTAAGTCAGTCAGTTTAATAAGTTTATACAGGATTATCACGCACATCTTTTGTATTTGGAAATCGACATCAATTATTGTGAATCTATTATCAACTATTTAGTGAGGATTATAAGGACTATTCTATTGGACATTTATTGGTGGAATTAAGTGAACTATTCATTTAGATTATTACTTGGACTTCATTATTGTCAGATAAGTTATATATTGTATACTTAATTTGTAAAACAATTATTTTTGTCTTATTAAAAGTTAATTTTGAGCCAATTTTGTTTTATCTTGGCTGGCTTCAATTTACAATTATTTATTGGCCGTTTCTGCCACATAACAGAAATTGGGGACTCGTCCGGGATTCTTCGAAATTGTTTAAAAAGAAATTATTATAATTTTGTTTATTAAAAAATTTTTAAACGTCAGCAATAAATTTTTTACAAGATGTCATTTGATCAAGAACAATTCATGTCTACGTGTCAGGTGGAGAATTTTGAGAAGCTTAAAAAGGATGAATTTATTATTTTAGGAAAACATTTG
The DNA here is from genome assembly GCA_002080025.1 of Modiolus philippinarum. NCBI lineage: Eukaryota > Metazoa > Mollusca > Bivalvia > Mytilida > Modiolidae > Modiolus > Modiolus philippinarum. The sequence goes on along the minus strand of MJUU01000448.1, from coordinate 57,706 downwards.
AAATTAAAAAAACAACGGCAGTAGAATACCGAAGGAACAAGGGAAGCGATGACTACAAAAGTCGAAGTCCAAAGACATGGCAAAAACGGTAACAAATAAAAACAAAGACAAAACAAGGACGTGAGACAGCTACAATGCACGGAAATAAAACGATAACATTAAGAACTAAGGCACTCATAGTATGAACTCCCATGAAAACCGAGATTGACATCAGGTGTTCCGGAAGGGTAAGCATGTCCTGCTCCACTGGCGGCACCCGTCACACTAATAGTGAGTCAATCCAGGGTTGAGTCAAATCCGATTATGTCAAATCCACGAAGACGTGAAATCTAGCTGAAAATGTCCGTTTCCATTTGGGACACAGACACGTCATATCTGTCAATGATGTCATGGTGACGGCCATAGAATTTCTGAAGGGATGAAAGTAACAAAGGCTGAACAAATCCCTGACTAAGCAGCTTTTGGGACAGTGTTTTTGCTCTAACTAAAAAGTCACTGTATAAACTGCATGCCCGACAGTAACGAATCAACTGTGAAATGTACACTCCATAGGCTGGAGAGGTAGGTATATTGCTGCTCAGAAAGGGAAAGTTCACAATTGGGAAGTTAAAATCATCACGTTTGTCATACAGCTTAGATTTCAAACGTCCATTTTCGTCAATGTAAATTAAAAGATCTAAATACGAAGCTGAAGTAGGTGTATCGGTAGTCTCTTTAATTTCAAGCTCATTGGGATAGATCTGGTGTAAATATTCCTTGAATTTTGGATTATTAAGAGAAAGTACATCGTCTATGTAGCGGAAGCTGAAATTGAAGGACTGGGCTAAATGTTTTTGTTTTTTCTGTGTAAGCCCTTGTAAAAACTTTGCCTCATACGAAAAAAGGAAGAGATCAGCTAAAAGTAAATTAAACGTCAAATCTGGATGAGAAAATTTGAAATTCAAAATGTGATTGCAAATTATTTGGTTGAAGAAGATTATTTTGATAAATCTGTTTTGGAGACTTTTGGCATTCAAACAACTGATTTGGAAATTAAAAAATTAGAAATTCAGAAAGAATTAGAAATTAGAAAATTGTAATTAGAAAGAGAGCAAAGAAAATTAGAAATAGAAAGAGAAAGAGAAAAAGAAGAAAGAGAGCTTAATTTTCAATTAGAAATGAAAAAATTGGAATTAGCTGAAAAGAATCAACACCTTTCTCAGAATTCTCAGACTTTTGATGTTGCCAAAAACATCAGGTTGGTTCCTCCTTTTCAAGAGAAGGATGTTGACAAATATTTTCTGCATTTTGAGAAAATAGCTCAGAATTTAAAGTGGCCTAAACATAATTGGTCAATGTTAATACAAAGTGTGTTAATTGGTAAGGCCAGGGAAATTTACACACAGTTATCGGTAGAACAGGCTTCAGATTATGACACTGTAAAAGAGTTAATTATTAAAGCCTATGAACTGGTCCCTGAAGCTTACCGCCAGAAATTTAGGAATGCAGAAAAACAGAGTGACCAAACCTATGTAGAGTTTGCTAGGACAAAAGAGCAACTATTTGATTGTTGGTGTTCATCAAAGAAAATAAATAACAATCATGAGAAATTACATCAGTTAGTTTTAATTGAAGAGTTTAAAAGATGTATTAGTACTGACATTAAAACTTTTATTGATGAACAAAAAGCTGAAACTTTGGAAATTGCTGCACGTTTAGCTGATGATTTTTCACTTACACATAAAACACAATTTTTTAATAAACCACAGAAATTTTTCAGAAATCAAAATAATCCTACAAATTTTTCATCCAGACCTTCAAATGATTTAAATAGTAGGCAACGTACAGTTAATAGCTCGTCCAAGTCTTATCCCCCCTCACAGTCACAGAAGCCATTTAAGTCGATTTCCTGTAATTATTGTAAGAAGGAAGGCCATTTGATATCTGACTGCTATAGGTTAAAGCAAAGGAAGGAAAGTGAAGTTAAACCCAGTGGTTTTGTTGAGTCGTCACAATGTTTGCCTCATTTTGGTACAGATGTGCATAGTTCTTTTTCTGAGGTAAAGTCTGTTTCTGATCCTGTTAGTAAGGTCGAGGTCAAATCCCCATCTAGTCCCATTATGGAGATTTTTGAACCATTTATTAGTGATGGTTTTGTGTCGCTTTCCAGTGATTTTTGTAATTCTACCTCTATTCGAATTCTAAGAGATACTGGAGCCTCTCAGTCTCTTTTGTTGGCGGAAACCCTGCCGTTTGATGATATTTCTAGTGCTGGTAGAAATGTTCTTATTAAAGGGGTAGACTCTACTGGTTATACTGCTATTCCTCTCCATAATGTTTATTTGTCTTCGAATATTGTTTCTGGACCTGTGACCTTAGGTATCAAGTCATCATTGCCCTTTGAAGGTGTTCAACTTCTTCTTGGTAATGATTTAGCTGGGGATAAAGTTCAAAGAAATCCTATTGTGACAGACAAGCCTTCTTTTGATCAAGTTCCTGATTCTGCTGAACAGGAGAAAAAGAAATGTGTTGAAGCTGAGAAAGTTGAGGAAAATAGCACTGATGGTTTTGATTTGTCGGATGCATTTATGAGTCAGCTTAGTGGTGTTGGTGTTGAAACAAGCAAGCCCTTGGAGTTTTCTGATAGTTCATTGGTTCAAGGCGAAGGCATTTCTATGTCTACATTCAGTAGTGAGCAACATAAAGACCCAGAAATTTCATGTCTTTTCAATAGGGCTGTTGATGAAAGTGAGTGTTTGCAAGAACCTGTTACTTATTTCATCAAAAATGGTATTCTTATGCGTAAGTGGAGACCTTCTGATGTATCTGCTGATGCAGAATGGGCAATGAAGTATCAAATTGTAGTACCAAAGATGTATAGAGCTGAGATATTAAGCATGGCCCATGATACTCCCTTGTCAGGACACTTAGGTATTAATAAGACTTACAACAAAATATTAAATTATTTTTATTGGCCTAATCTTAGAAAAGATGTCTCTAATTACTGCATGTCTTGTCCTACATGTCATACATGTCAGTTAGTAGGGAAACCAAACCAAGTTATTCCAAAAGCACCTCTTCAGCCAATACCTGCCTTTGAGGAGCCTTTTAGTATAGATTGTGTAGGCCCTCTACCTAAAACTAAATCTGGTAACCAGTACATGTTAACTATCATGTGTGCATCCACAAGGTTCCCTGAAGCTATTCCTTTAAGAAATAGCATAGTTAGGGCTTTAACTAAATTTTTTACATTGTTTGGGCTACCTAAATAAATTCCATCAGATCAAGGTTCAAACTTTATGTCAGGATTTTTTCAGCAAGTAATGTATGAATTAGGCATTTAACAGTACCGATCATCTGCATATCACCCTGAAAGTCAAGGCGCCTTAGAGCGATTTCATCAAACCTTAAAAAATATGATACGGACTTACTGTTTTGACACAGAGAAAGATTGGGATGAAGGAATTTCTTTTCTTTTATTTGCTGTAAGAGAAGCAGTCAAAGAATCATTAGGTTTTAGTCCCTTTGAATTAGTTTTTGGACATACAGTTAGGGGGCACTCAAACTTTTAAATGAGAAAATTTTATCTGATGAAAAAGACCACTTAAATCTCTTAGATTATGTTTCAGATTTTCGCACTAAACTTGTTGAAGTTTGTGAACTAGCCAATAAAAATCTTAAATCTACTCAAGATTCTATGAAAGCCAAGTATGACCAAAATTCTGTAAAACGTAATTTTGACCCTGGTAATAAAGTACTTGTATTACTTCCTGTTCTTGAAGCCAGATATTTTGGTCCATATATTGTTGAAAAGAAACTAAATGATTTAGATTATATTATTAAAACACCTGACAGACGTAGACATAATAGGTTGTGTCATGTAAATATGATAAAACCTTATATAGATAGAAATAGCACAAATATTTTACATTCTGTAATTATAGTAAGTGTTGACCCTGACAATGCTGAAAATGACTTTTGTGAAAAGATTGATTCGCCATCTATCACACCAAAGCTGGAAAACTCACAGATTCTACAAGATTTGGATTCGAAACTTCAACATTTATCAACGATTCAAAAGGAACAGTTAAAACAGTTACTCAGTGATTTTGAACATTTGTTTCCGGACATTCCGACACAAACTGATAAAATATTTCATGACGTTGATGTGGTGATTCAGTACCGATTAAACAGCATCCATATCGACTGAATCCGATCAAACAAAAGTACATGTACCTGCATGATGAAATTCAGTATTTGTTAAAAAATGACTTTATTTGAACCTAGCAAAAGCAATTGGAGCTCGCCTTGTATTCTAGTGCCAAAACCTGATGGAACTTATCGCATGTGTACGGACTATAGAAAATTAAAGAGTTACAAAAACTGACTCATTTCCAATTCCACGCATTGATGACTGTATTGACAAAATTGGAAATGCTAAATACATTACAAAAATTGACTTATAAAAAGGATTTTATCAAGTTCCCCTTACAGAGCGTGCAAAAGAACTTTCCGCTTTTGTTACACCTGATGGACTATTCCAATACAAAGTGATGGCTTTTGGCATGAAAAATTCGCCGGTAACTTTTCAGCGTCTCATAAACAGTGTTATTTCTGGAATTGACGGTTGTGAAGCATACATAGATGACATTCTTATATATAGTGACACTTTGGAAGAACATCTTCAGATACTCCGAACTTTTTTTGAACGTTTAAGCAGTGCTATGCTAACAGTCAACCTCTCCAAGAGTGAACTTGGATGTGCTTATGTTAACTATTTAGGACATGTTGTAGGTCAGGGTCAGGTAAAACCTATTGATGCTAAAATAAGTGCTATTTCTAGTTTTCCTAAACATGAGAAAAAGAAACAATTGATGCGTTTTCTTGGAATAGCTGGATATAATAGAAAATTTTGTCAAAACTTCTCTTCAATTAATGAGCCTTTGACCAAATTATTGAGAAAAAATATAAAGTTTATTTGGTCTAAAAGTTGTGATGAGTCATTTGAAGAACTAAAAGTCATCTCTAGAAAGTGCGCCAGTTTTAGCAACACCTAATTTTAATTGTCAATTTAAGTTAGCAGTAGATGCCAGTGATGTTGCTGCTGGCGGTGTTTTGTTACAAGAAGGTAAAGATGGTATAGACCATCCTATTTTTTTATTTTTCTAGAAAATTTAATACGCACCAGAGAAATTACTCCACAATCGAAAAAGAATGTTTGTCTCTGATTTTGGCTTTACAACATTTTGAAATTTATGTTACAGCTTCAATTCAGCCTATCATTGTATATACTTATCACAACCCTCTTAAATTTATTCATACAATGAAAGATAAAAATCAAAGACTTTTGAGTTTGACTTTACAAGGTTTTGATCTAGACATAAGACACATTAAAGGAAAAGATAATGTCATTGCAGACGCATTGTCAAGAGTTTGATCAATTTCATAACACCTCATTGTTTATTTTAAATTTTTTTCATTGCATTCAAACATTTTCTTTTGGGGGGAGGTGTTATAGGCAATTAAATATTGTAAATATTCTATAATGCATTTTATTCATTGTTTTTATTTTGTACAACCTTAATATTATGTAATTTGTTTGGCCTAGTTATGTAACTTGTTTACAATAAACTATTTTCAAGGTTATTACACCTTAGAACATACTAATATAGAAATTTCTAGAAATTAAATTTAATATTTAACACATAGAATTTTCTAGAGGTTTTCCTTACATAATCATTCTAGTCATGTGATTGTCAGTTGATTAGAATGTTCCAGTCGTATCTTGTGGATAGAATTTTCTGGAAATAATAAATGTATTTATATAAGGTAGCTGAAAAGGGTTAAGTCAGTCAGTTTAATAAGTTTATACAGGATTAATTAGTTTATACAGGATTATCACGCACATATTTTGTATTGGAAATCGACATCAATTATTGTGAATCTATTATCAACTATTTAGTGAGGATTATAAGGATTATTCTATTGGACATTTATTGGTGGAATTAAGTAAACTATTCATTTGGATTATTACTTGGACTTCAGTTATATATTGTATACTTAATTTGTAAAACAATTATTTTTGTCTTATTAAATTAATTTTGAGCCAATTTTGTTTTATCTTTGCTGGCTTCAATTTACAATTATTTATTGGTCGTTTCTGCCACATAACAAAGTCGGAAAGTCATCTCGTCGTTTTATCGAAGTCTTTAGAGGCAAAATAAATGAGCTTGTACTTTGCATTACACGACAATCTAAAGTTGCTTCTAGTGTTATCTAAGAATTCCCCCGGATCCGTTTGGGAGATGACAGTCTATTTTTGACCCCTCTTAAATAGTTTAAAAGAAAGACAAAG
>MJUU01000448.1:24985-43913 GCA_002080025.1 Modiolus philippinarum | reverse complement strand
CTGTTTTACACCAAAATCGTGAACAAAACCCGACGCGAAAATAACCCGATATACGGTACTTGTTTAATGCAGTGTTACAAATTTATCTGTAAATCCGGAATGCTATAAGATATTCTGTCAGATTTCATTTCAGCACGAGTTTGAGAATTCGTAGCAGCAATATACAAATATAGTGTGGGGATGAGGTCAAAACATGACAATTATAGACCTAAAGCATATTGGCCGGGGACGTAGTCCAAGGTCAATGTACTCTAATAAGGTCTATAAATCAATGTATTGACCAAACTTAACTGCTATAATATTTTTATCATTTTTATGACATTATGCTTGTTTTAATTAGAAAGAAACGTTCGATGTGATAGAAAATAAAATATATTGTAAACCTGAAGTTTTCAAATAGAGAACGTCACGTACTATTTATGGAAATACCAGGTTTACATCATATTTACAGAACGTCATGTGACGTCAAATTAACCAATCACATCGCACAAATAATATCATAAAATAATTACACTGGATATCATTTTACCTAATTCGTATAGCAGTTTGATCTTTTATTTAATAAATGTACAGATTATCTAAAGAGGAGCCTATAGAGAGTTTTATTTTCAAACAAATAACCGTATCAATGAAAGTCATGATATTCATGTACATTATGGCTTAGTTACACAGTAAAAAGTATCTCGTCAAATATTTCAGCATTAGAACCATTGTTTTTCTCCAGTAACTTTGACAACAATAAATGTGTCCTATCGTTATCTTATAGTTTTTACTGTAGAAGACGAAATATTTTCAATTTTGTAAGAGCAATTAGTTCATTTATAAGACAATATCTTGCGCTTAAATCCAAATCTTTTTCCTTCGTGCTACGCACTCGGATATAAAGAAAAGGTATTTCTAGTACTAGTTATATCTTTCATCTCGAAAATCTGCAGATATTTTTTTTTTCAGAAAAGGCCATTAAAAGTGTCATCATACAGGACTTTCTTTTCCATACACTTCATCTTCGATCTTATCTTTTTACGACAATAAGACTCAAAGTCTTAAATTCTAACAATTTGCAGTTTATATAAATGAATTTCATGAAAAAATGACTTAATTACAGAGTGACCAAGAAATTGTGAGGAAAAATATTAAAAATTTTAAACAAATTTTTGTTTTCTCGAATAACTTAAACAACGATATTGTCTCGACTTTTGTACTTTAAAAGAAGCGATAATTACAGTTTTTTTTATGACCGATGCAAACATTTTTGACAAGATGTTTACGTGGTTTGGAATGAAAAAATATATTGTACATTTGTGCCACTTCTTTAAGTCTTAGGGCCACGCCTTCGGCCATATAGAAGTGGTACTACTGCTACTCAGAATTTGTTTTCTGAATTTATGTTAATCGATGTTTTGTGCTGTTAATTATCGCTCATAAAACATGGTTATTCTGATAACATGAAACACAGGAAGGCTTTATCTTTGACACGTGTCGTTGAGAAGAAAAACACTGGATTCACGTGAACTAAGTTTGATCCTACATCCGGGTTCATCAATTACAATTTCTTATCTTGGTTAGTTTAGTAATTCATGGGAATCTTATGTAAGCAAAACTTCAAACCCGGACTTCATAAAGTGATAGAAAATACCAAAATAGTTATGATATTGCATTTTTTATTTTAAACTACAATGTCATTAAATGTAATCGGATATCCTACAATAATTCTGCTTTTTTTCATTATCTAGGTTCAAAATTCCTGAAAGATCCCAATTTGCATAAATGATAACTCAAATTTACATCAAGTTGACCATAGACTCGTTGTATGAATCTCCTTCAATTCTAAAACTCCCTTGGTCACAAAACAATGTAACCGATGTTTGCTTGAAAGTCGTTGCCAACTGACGTCATAAATTATATTAAAAAACGTTCCCGAAATCAGATCTTGATCGTTAATTCTTGATATCATGAAGTCACTTATATACGCTATCAAAAGATCAAACCTAATCATTTTTTACATTTTGATGATACATTAGGAAATTCATCCCATGCTTCAGAAATCCAGAAATCCCAATACATTTATATTTGAAGATCCCTTTGACCAACCTCCATGAAAATTACGCCATTGTCCTTGCAGACAAATTTTCTAACAACATACTATTCATGTGTAAGAAACACTTTATATCTCGACTGCCTTGTGACGGAAGTTGGCATCGACAGTTCATCTGGAAACCCTACTTATACCCCTACTACAATATGGAATGATGAGATAGTTTAAAATCACACTTCAGTTTTAGCATCGCCAACGAGGTAAACAATCAACTCCCGGCCTTACATCTATTGGGTACCAAAACCTCATAAGAATCCATACAAATAGAAATTCGTTGCCGGGGTCGTCCAGATGCACCACTTAACCTCTTTTACAACTCCTCACTGCTTTGTTGGCCGCAGTCAGAGATGGCCTCAAAAACTACTGTGGTAAAGCTTAATCCACGATCGGCGTGAATCAAATGTGGATTCTGAAACATTCCAAACATCTCCTTGAACAGCTTATCCTCAACCATTCTTACCCATTGCCATAGCATTCAAACTTTTACTTTCCTACCCTGTATATAACCCTGCCACACAATAAACTGAAAAGGTAATTGCAGATTTAATACATCAATGTTTCTGCACTTAAAATGGAGAACGCAGATACACCTTTTTAGCAGCAGTGAAAAGAACCACACTGATTCAAATAAGTACAATGAGACTGACGTAATCAAAATGTTAGAATTTTTTACCGACAATATTTATGTCAAATTCGGAGGTCGTATTTTCCAACAGACAATAGGAATTTCTATGGGAACTAACTGTGTGCCACTTTTAGCTGACCTTTTCCTTTACTCGTTCGAGGCCAAGATAAACAAGGACTCACACAAAGAAAACAAAAACACTTAGCAAAGTCCTCGGCTACATAGACGATGTACTTTCATTTAACAATCCTAAAGGAATATTCACATCAGATCTATCCCAATTAATTTGAAATTAAAGAAACAACTGATACACTTAATTCAGCTTCGTATCTGGATCTTTTGTTGTATATTGACGAAGATGGACGTTTGAAATCTAAGCTATATGATAACGGTGAGGATTTTAATTTCCCAATTGTGAACTTTCCCTTTCTTATCAGCAACATACCTACCTCTCCAGCCTATGAAGTGTACATTTCACAGTTGATTTGTTACTGTCGACCGTGTAGTTTGTACAGTGATTTTTTAACAGAGTAAAACACTGTCCTTATGTTAATTTCATCACTAAAGAAATTATATGGCCGTCACCATAACATCATTGAAAGTTATGGCGTGTCAGTATCCCCAAATGAAAGCTAATATTTTCAGCTAGATTCAAGTCTTAACGGATTTGACTACCGATTTTTACACTTTACTAGATATACTCACTTACAGTGTGTAGCGTGACAGAGCAGGACTTGCTTACCCTTCCGGGTCACCTGAGTGACCTGATGTCACTCTCAGTTTCACTGGAGTTCCCACTGTGAGTGCCATGGTTTTGAATGTTGTTATTTCTATTTCTGAGCTTTGTATCTTCTAACGTCATTGTTTTCTGTTCCTCTTGATCAACTCTTCAAAGATAGCTGCTACCCAACAACGATACCTCCAGAACAGTTCTTCAACGATAGCCTATTCCAACAAAGATAATTTCTGGTCCATTCTTCAACGATAGCCAATACTCAACAAAGACATCTCCTGGTCAATGCTTTAACGATAACTGATACATAACAAAGACATCTCCTGATCAATTATCACGATAGCCGACACCCCAAAAAATATTTCCTGAACAGTTCTTCAACGATTGCCGATATCATCACATAAATACATCAGCAATATCCATGATATCATGACAGATACAACACATCAACCATCACAATAGCAGATACCAAATGATCAATTATTCAACGATAGCCGATACCCAACAAACACATTTCCAATAATCATCAACAATCATTAAAAAAAGAAGAAAAAAGAAAAAAACATTATTGAAAAATAAATCCAAAAAAACTCTTTCAGACCAGTTTTTTCAAAGATGGCCAGTTTTCACAAAAGAAATCATAAAGTAAAGATTACTACATTTGTATATATGTAGTAATTTTCGCTATTTTGTGGTTGACAAAAGACGATGAAAATTACATAACAAGTAGAAGGTTCTAATATTTGCAGTTGTTCCTAAAAACCTCGAAAATTGATACCCGTGAATATGTCCCAAGTTCAAGAAACAGCAAAAATTAGCAACCGCTAAATATGTTTAAAGTATACAAACAAGTATATTACAAGATGTAAAAAGTTGCTAGCGAAACAAAATTAATACATATGGCATTTTGTTATACATGTAACAGGGGCTTTAAAAATGCCGTATACTAGAATCATGCAGTTTTTTGTAATATGATAAGATCAAATATTTATGGTGGTTGTCTGTGCCATGTATTTTCGGCTTTTCGTTCTGTCGTCTTTCCAACTTTTCGGGGCGAAAAGACGCACATTAGCGGGACGAAAAGGCAAAAAGACGATAGTTAGCGTTAAAAACAGACGAGCTAAAAGACGAAAGGACGACAAACTAGAACCCACAAATCAGCGACCTTTATTTGTCGTCTTGTCCATCAAAGTAAGAGCTTATCAATGTTTAAGTATGATCCATTTTTGTTCTATCCGTTCTCAATTTTCAGTCTTGTCGCCTTTTTGTAATGACGTCTTTTCGCAAGGAAACCGGAATGATTCAGAACATATCAATTTTCAATTGATTAGTTGTGATTATACCATTGATCAAGGTATGAAATCACGATATTTTTTTATTATTAGAGTGCGAACTCATGATATATACATGCACTGAAGACACAGAAGTTGTCGAAATGGTCATATGCGAAAACTAAACTTACAGTAACTTCATGATTGATATCTATAGAGACACTGGACCGAACAATCCAGTAGCCATTTAATCTTCGATAATATGAATGTCAGATATCAAATTGTCACATTTTAACATTAGTTGCAGAAATTCACATGTCATAAAAATAAAATTCACGCCGGGTATTCTGATACACGGAACCGGAGCGGGCACAAAAAACTCCTTTTTGATTACATGCGGTATGGTGGGTCCAGATTTTTATTGATACTCAACAAAGCATATGGAATTGGTGTAAAAAATTATCATATTTATTTTAAATATAATAAATTACCAACAGATAAAATTTCACTACCCAAGACCCTTTAATAAACTGTTGGGAACGATTAGATTATCCAAGTTTGCAATTTTTTCACGACAATATGTCCAATAAAAGTAATGGGACGTTCATGTTTTAGGCCATATCCAAAGCATCAATGATTCCGTCCTTTCATTAATATCTACTGTACATTTTCTGAAAGTATGAGTTCCCGCAATTCACTCGTTATATCGTTATTTTGCGATTTATCCAACATGGGTGCGAAATTATGGGCACAAAAAACCGCGGAGCTTTAATTGATAATGACACACGGAACACGGATACCGGGCACAAGGAACAAAATCGATGGAAAAGAACAAAGCACAGAAAAATGCCAGAATCACTACAGGAGATTAATAAAAAGATGTCTTGGAATGCCATATTTACTCAAAATAATAGTGATTGGGTGTGCAAAGGAAGCTTTAATACTACGAATAAATTAAGAGTTCGCATTGAACACGGAGAGAAAAATTATAATTATGTACCCCTTAATTAATAACATTCCACTGTTATAAATTAATACCGTTTGAATCTAGTATAGAAATCGACAGCTACATCGGTGGAATCATATGCTTTGAAAAGGTAAGATACCTACCACTTCTGAAAAATGGTATTGTGCTTGAATAAATACGATGTAAATATCAGCCGAGTTTTAAACGTGGTCGGTATTATTTGACAGTCCTTTTATGGCCCAAGTTAAAAGATAAGACTATGAGGTTATAGTTTAAACTGACAAATTCAAACGCTTTTGTCTCACCCGCGACGAAAAGTCGCAGAATTGACACTTAGGGATACCGTTTCGGCAACGACAACAGCGTTAAAAAAATCGAACTTTAGAGAATTGTAATGCTTATGTAAGCTGTAGGTCAGTAGTACTAGTATTTGATGTGCAAGTAGAATTTGTATCGGTACAGTTCAACTCAAATACTGTCTTCGGAGTCATGCATGAGTGACCACGTTTTTCGCAAGCAGCTAGTAGACTGTACAATGATATTTGACTATCAGTTACTTCTTGAGGAGAATAAACCAATTCCATGCCAACGACTCCTTAGTTATATCCGCACCCAGCGATGTCCCTGAACCTTCAGTCATGCAGGAACTATCACGTTAAGTTTTTTTTTAGAAAAATGGAATAAAAAAGATAACAGGAAACACCTACAAGGGCCGAAAAACATAGCCACATGCCACATAGAAACAGTTAGTATAGCCTGTATCAGTAGTCCTAGTCATTTGATATTTCATGTGCATTTGCATGTAGGTTATTAAGTAATATATGGTGTTAAATTGTACATGTCTCAACACATTGGATATGTCGAAATATTTGTAGAAGAATGCTACAGCTCAGAATCTTACTAAAGCGATCCCGCATCCCTTCATAACGAAAGAATTTAGTTTACCGTAGGGTCCTTAGATCCAAGACCTGATCTTTTGACTATTTTAGTTTGCTAACCAGAAAAGTGATTTTACCAAATTAAGAAGAGTGATTTCGTGAAGGTATGGGGCTTCAAGACAAGTATAAATGCTGATAATTTGACAAACATACAAGCCGTTGAAGAATGATAGAAGGGAGACTATTTCGGCTTTGTTTTTGTTTGTTTATTTTGTTTGTTAGTTTTTTGTTTTTGTTTTTTTTTTTTGGGGGGGGGGGGGTCTTCGATTTGTTGGTAGGGGTGTAGACGTATGTTTGTTCAGGATGTTAAAAGTAACTTTGGAACAAATTATAATAATATTTCTTCCTTTTGGAACAATTTTAACGTTTATTCTGTTAGATTGAATATTATATATTTGTTGCGTTGGAACAAATATTTTTATATTATTTTATTACACTTTATGATGCTTTTATTTTATTACACTTTATTCTGTTGGAATAAATATTATGAAAGAAAAATTAGCACATGACATCTAATCTAACCTTTGATTTTTGTTTTAAATATTTTTTTTCAGCTGGCAAAAGTTCCGTTGGAAAAAAAAAATATTGCAAACATTAACATAATGTTTCCACCTTTGGAACAAATCTTATATGTCATTTATTCCCTGATGAACAAATACTTAAATACCTTTCCTGATGGAAAAAATCAAAGGTAATATTTTATCACTTGGCAAAAATCTTATGATGAAACTGACAATTTGTCATATTTCTATGAAAGAGTTGATTTTGGTTAGAATTTGCATAAAGGAACGACAGCTACACCAATGATTTTTGTTAAAGTTTGCGTCTTTTGGAATGCTGCAATAATACAGTTCTAGCAGACAATTGAACTGTTGTCTGAGAATAATCTTGACAAAAGTCGAAAAAAGACAGAAAAAATTGTCAATTACCAATTTCTACCAATTTCTACCTTACCTTGTGTAGATTCAGGAGGCTAATATAGTTTTACTAGTTGAACTGGCTTTAACCAGCACGAACTGTTGTGATCACGTTGAATCTGTAATCCATCGTGCGTATTAAACTTTTATTCAAAGGTCACTTCCTCTGAATCAACTGTTCCAGTTGGAACCAAAACTTCTCCTCTGAAACAACTGTGCAAAATGGAACCAAACTTGGCCATAATAGTCCTTGGATATACACCTTCAGGTTAACGTGTAAGATGACCGCCAGTGGGCCAATTAGAACCAACAAATCTGTGCTGATGATACAATAATTTGTCGAAATATGCAAATGCAGAAACTAAATAAATATCTACTTCGGTATTTTGTTATTTGAAACAAAAGTATTTGCTTGGTACTCTATTAAAGAGTTGTTTTTCAAATTTGTACTTTTAAAGATCGTTGACAGTGGGGAATATAGTTTAACATTTTGCCTATTTTGAACACTTTCAGTGATCTCCTTTCAGACAACTGGGCCAACTGGAATCTGACTTGGCCACGATAGTCATTGGTTGGTCCTGTAAAAAGGTTATTTTCAGCAAGATGGTCGCCAGTTGGAAACATATATATTTTTTACGAGTTTTTACTTGATACTTTTGTATACCCGTCCCTTCTATTTGGACAAATTATTTGCACTTCATTGCAATTTCGATTTGTGATTGTTTGCAATGTTTCACTATGCCTGAAATTGTCTATTGCTTAATGTTACACTGTTTTGACATTTTGGTTAAAATTCATGGCAGGATAGAAATAAACATCAGCAAAAATTTCAGGAATGCCTCACTGCAGAGTAAACCACTTCGGAATACGTTATAATGCAGCTAGAATATTTTCCATGATTAATTATAGATGATACGGCCTTAAAAACAATAATTGTGAGATTCAATTTTATAAATACGGATGCAATACCCATTATTTTAACGTTTTTTAATCTTAAGTTGACGAACTAGTTGTTCACATTTCCATTCAAGTCATAGACGCCACAGATAGCAAGTCGAAACTGCATAAACTTGCATTATCTTTTATTTTCGGTTGAATAAACTCCGGTTTCATTGTATCATTTGATTGTGTCCACTCCGCGTGCAATTGCATCATACTCCGCGGTTTTTTGTGCCCATAATCTCACACCCATGTTGGATAAATCGCCAAATAAAGATACGACGAGTGAATTGCTGGAACTGATACTTTCAGAAAATGTACAGTAGATATTAATAAAAAAAACGGAATCGTTGATACTTTGAATATGGCCTAAAACATGAACGTTCCATTACTTTTATTGGACATATTGTCGTGAAAAATGCAAACTTGGATAATCTTATCGTTCCCAACAGTTTATTAAAGGGTCTTGGGAAGTGAAATTTTATCTGTGGAGAACTTATTATATGTGAAATAAATGTGATAATTTATTTACACCAATTTCATATGCTTTGCTGAGTATTAATAAAAATCTGGACCCTCCCTACCGCATATATAATAAAAATGGGCTCCGTGTTTTTTTGTGCCCGCTCCGGTTCCGTGTATCGGAATACCCGGCGTGAAATTGGACAGTGGTAAAATAAAAGCTACAAAATACAAAATTAGATCAAAAGTTTGGTATCAGTTTCTTCACGTCACCCAAAAGAGAAAATTACTTAAGAATTGAATGCAATATTTTGTAGTTTTATTGGAGTGTAAAAGGGTGGACCGTAGCACATTTTGAATGAAGCGCGCTAGCGCTTCATGTGAAAAATGTGCTACGGTCCACCCTTTTACACGACAATAAAACTACAAAATATTGCATTCAATACTTATAATTACATTCCGTAAATGGAATGCAAGTCTTCACGATAGATAACCTAATGAAATTCGCAAATGATACACCATTTCCCAGTTTGGATTACTCCGCCGTTTTTGTTTACTATTGTCGTCGTCAAGGAGTCACGTGCTGCTGTAGTTTTACTGACTGATAAAACACAGTTACGGAAATGATCGGAAGTACTCGTAACCAATCAAATACGTGGATTTCCATGCGAAGCAGAATGAATGTAATTATTACAAAAAAAATACATGGGAAATAAATAAGATTTAGAATAAAAAGAATTAAATTGAATTCAACTGCTCAAAATCTCCTTAGAATTTTGAAATGATACTGAAAACACAACTGATTCCGACAATGAAATGTTGTTCAAATACTATCGCACTTGAATACAAGGAAAAAATTCTATATTAGCAAAGCAAATTACTAATCGTATTTGACACATTGCCAAGTTAGAAGGTAACTCTTAAATAAAAAGAAAGCCATGTTCACTTTAGATATTTTTCAAGAGTTAATATTGTCATATTTGTAGAATCAACCTTATGATAAAAGACAAATACATGTAATTAGAATAAGACGAGTAGTTTCAACTGAATTTAAACCACATAGAATGCATTTTTAAAAATAAATATATGCCTTATATGCATTGAACGCGGAACCAACTCAGCAATTTGTATCAACAATTTAAGGATATGAAGTAAATGCACATTAGACAAAGTATCCAAAATCAAGCAATGGAACAACGTTTTTTTAATGTTCTTCATCTTGAAGTCACCATGATATTATATTATTTTTAGGGAAAATGTAGTATTATTACTAGGTTGGATCCAAATGCAAGTCATGGTTATTTAGTCATTATTAATATTGTTAATTGGTGTGTTAAAACAGAGATGATTTCAAGTTTTGAAGAAACAATCTATACTTACATTCTGATGTTAGAATGGAACCATTAATCTGATGTTTTTAATTAAACCTTTTGACAAATCATGGGCTGTTTAAGCACGTTAATGCAACACATTCTGTTACATTTTCTATCAGATATGTTTCCAATAAATGGGACATTTTTGTATATTCAATCTGTAATTCAACAGTCATGACCGATTTTGGTTACACATTTAACAATTTCTTTTGCTAATTTGTTGAAGTGTCTGCTGATCACGTCTGGGTTGCTGATAAATTTTTGATAAATGAATATTTTTATTCGATCAAACACAATTCTTGTATTCTGTCATATCGATAAATCTTATATTGGAAACCGAATGTATATTTTCTATCATAAATCAAATGGTCACTTTATCTTGTAACACATGGTCACCCCGGCTTTCACATCCATTACTAAAATAGACAAGATGTTGATTTCTACTGAAGAAATGATAATTGGCAATCAAATCTTTTATCAGATTTCAACAAAAAGTGAGTATTATATGCTTAAGAAGAGTAAAATAAGTTTATTGAAAAACAACATTTCGGTACGAGGGTAAAGTTTAACTGTAAGCCTTTTTTATTGCTAATAGAACATTTTCATATTTATTTCTTATCCTGATTTCGACTCCGTTTTTAAAACGTTTTCAACAAAGGGAAGTAACTTACAGTTCACACCTCTATATACATCTAACAATTGCGAATCGTATCTTGAATTTAACAATAGCATATTTCTGGATTAAAAATAAGGCTTTTATATCTGGTAGTATTTCGCCAAATACAAGATATAAACCAGTTAAAATCAATGGCAGTATTTCGACAAAGAAATAAACCCGCGTAAATCAAAGGCTTTTTGTATTTTAGTTTATCATTGATGTTGATGTACAAGTAAACGTATTTATTAGTTATATCCATTCAACACACACATGTAACTGTATGACTGAAAAATCACATGGACAACTTGAGAGTAAGACCAGTCGTGTCAATACGTCAAATAATCAATGAAGGGAATGGATTAAATGCACATGAGACGAAGTCTCTACAAATACATAATAGGAGCCAAGCAATGGAACAACGCTTTTATTGTTGTTTTTCATCTTGAAGTCACCATGAGACCTTCAAAAATGAGCTTTGCTCATACCTCACAGTAAATTCAAGAAGGTTCCTAGCACCGGTTTGAACGGAATTCATAGCTAAATAACGAGCAATGCTACATCCATGTTATTTCATGTCATGGAAGCGAGGTCGTCCACAAACATAACTAAATACCGAAGTTACTGTGAATTTACTTTCTGCATATGCGCATTTCGACAACTTATGTCTCATCAGTGCAGATAAAATCTAAACGTTTGGAAGACCATCAACTCAAAGATGTTTAAAAACTGATAGAGAACAAATTACCAAAGTCATCTAAATGTAAAGCCAAATCAGCTAAGGACAGAGCTTTGCACGAGGGAGATACTCCTTAGTTTTCAATAAAGTTTTTACAAAATTTTAGATATTGTAAGGTTTCAAAAATAATCGGTTTTCGGGTCAGCACCGAAGTACTGACTACTGGGCTGGTGAATACCCTCGGGGACTAACAGTCCACCAGCAGTGGCATCGACCCAGTGGTAACAAATAACTAAATACCGAATTGACTGGCAAAGTGTTCTTAAATCAAAACATATTAATAACAACCACAGGGCACCTCAAGTGTACATCTCCCGTAATCGTAGCTAAAAACAAGCTAACCCATATAGTTACGATGAAACGACTCATTGCTAGTTGTTAGGTCTGTCGCAAGACTGTTCCATTATACTTGTCCACTGAATCATGATCATGACGGCTATATAGAATTTACTATGATGGCCGATATCGGACGTTACAAAAATGCTTTTTTAGGAACAAAATGTGATCTTTAAAGCAAAATTTTTCCCTTTGAAATTTTGCAAGGACAAAAACTCTATCGTTTTAGTAAGATTTGTCCCTACGTCTTTTTATCAGGGACAAAAAAATCCCTTCGCGGAAGCAAATTTTGTCTACATGGTTTTTTTTAGACGAACAAAA
The DNA here is from genome assembly GCA_002080025.1 of Modiolus philippinarum. Taxonomy (NCBI): domain Eukaryota; kingdom Metazoa; phylum Mollusca; class Bivalvia; order Mytilida; family Modiolidae; genus Modiolus; species Modiolus philippinarum. The sequence goes on along the minus strand of MJUU01000448.1, from coordinate 31,542 downwards.
ACGGCACTCGGCAAAGCAAATTATGTCCCTATTAATTTCTGTGTGGGACAAAAAACGCTCTCGGGAAAGCTTTTTCCCCTGAATTCTTAGTGTGGGACCAAAAAAGAAGGTCTCTCGTTTGTTCGTTTGTCGTCTGCTCAAACACTGTTTGATTAACATTATTGTCTGACGTCACGTATAGTAAACAGGTCCACCGTTCAACAATGCTACGCTCGTTAGGCCAGCGTAACACAACAGGAACCCAGTTTAACAGAAAAATCAGAAAAGGCACATCCGGTAAGGCGTCCATGTTCGCATTGCATTTCGGTAAAGCATCCATTTTTTGCGTTGCATGACGGTCAATAAAGAGTAACGTGTTCATTTGATTAATTTAAGGTTGCGACAATATCATTGCAAATTCATAAATTAACTCTTACGATCGTGATTTTCATTTATTATTTTTTCCGCGATAATATTTTAAATGACATTATATCATTCTTCAAGCGTGGTGTTAGCTACGAAAGCCTAGAGGGGACTTCTTAATACTTAATACTTAATTTTTAATACTTATTTCTTTATTTGACAATGGTTCTCCCTAAACCAACATACATAGCTAAACCTCAAGACTTTACACCGTTTCTTAAAACTCTACTTTTGCCTATATAAATAAATATATGTTATTGCTGATAATACGGTGTATCGGGATTTTTCGTTAGGTCTAAATTTTAGCCCAACATAGGTCCCTTATCAAAAGTCTCCCAACAAAGGCCGAGTTTCGGTTTTGAGGTTTAGCTATGTATGTTGGTTGAGGGAGAACCATTGTCAAATAATAGTTAGCATATAAATAAACACGCATTATTTTCGACAAAAACACTTTATGATAGTAGAGTGACAAAGAAACCAGTTCATTTGTTAAATATGCCCTTCCTATAGATAAAGAGAACTACAATTTATATTGCGAGTTTAGTTTGGTTACCGTTACGAAGCTAGGAAATTCTGGTAAATCATCAACCAAAATATACCTTTAAGGTGGGACGTTACCAAATCATAGGTTAAAATTTTTGAAAAATATTTTATAGAAAAGAAGAACTCAATAAGGTATATTGGAATATGAAATCCAAAATTGGGGGTACCGTGCACTTTTTCCCGATTTAGGAAAATAACAAAGACATATAGAAAAATACACAAAATTCGGTGCCAAAATTTTGTTGGAATTAAAAATTCAATAACCAAAAACTATTTTTCCATGACCCAAAATTATCATAACATTCTTGAGGAATAGCGAAATCTTTTGATATGCATCTCTACAGGGGTACCGTTCACTTAAGAGAAATATTAAAGCTCGCACACAAGCAAGACAGTAAAAAAGTGCTGTTTTATGTTGACGTCGCGTCGAGAAACGCTTTTGTTGCATTCCGATCAAATGATTCTGAATACAGGCGCGTAGCTAGGGTTCTAATGACTTGGAAGCACATACTGAAAGGTCGAGAGATCTTGGGTTACCTGAAGCCTCATTGATTGTAGGGCGAAACCCTGGAGGGGACCAGGGAGCATCTCCCCATCACCTGGAAGCTCAGCCTATAAATTTAGGGGATTTGAACATTACAAATAATTCATCAAATATTTGTAGTGAGTCTAGTGTGTACTTGATCACTAAGACTTTTCCCTGCAGTGGGCATATTTCCTTTATATCAGGACGAGAAAAAGTCAATGAATTAAAATACTATAAGTAAAAGAAGAAAGAGATGAAAGTGGAAGTGACAACCGGGGCAACGAGTTATGATTGCAACTGGAAAAGGGGACAAATGGGTAGGGGCAGGAAATTTAGCCATCTACATCACCTTGTAAGGCTGCTCTCATTGGAAAAATATAGAAGGGTTCTTACTAGCACATGGATCGTGGCGTTTCTCAAACAGTTCGTCGTGACAATGGTTCGCGGCCAGGTATTTCGTATTCCGTACAGACAGGGCATTCCCCTACCTGGAGACGCTCCCGGCAGCTCTGTAGACGAAACCCCTGAAAACCGACTCAGGTCCCGGGTGTAATTGTTCAACTATGGCATTTTTATTAGGCATATACTTATTGAAAAAAGTTTGGGTTTTATTTTTTGGCTTTTGTTTTCCTTTTGTTCGGTTTTGGTAGATGTACGCATGAAAAAGGATTGATTTTGTTTGCCATCAGAGATGTCCTTGGTAGCCATTTCGCTATAACTGTCCAAGTTTGATTTTCAAGTAAAGAGACAAATGCATGTACGGTGTACTACGTATAAATATCAAGCATGTTTATAAATACATGCATTTGGCTTTGTATTAAATTCCCGTATTTGATTGGTTACGGGTACTCCCGATCATTTCCAGTGTGTTTCATGATCTTTCATCGGTCAGTATAAAACTACACCAGCACGCGACTCCTTGCAATGGACAACAACAAAAGCAAACAAAGTAGTCCCACATACAGAATTATTGAAAGATTTTTATTATACTAACCAAGAAACCAAAAAGGTCATAATACAACAAAATACAGTGATTGATCAGACATATAATGCAACAAACAAAAATAGACCACTACTGGTCAGCTATGGCAGTGAAGGACAGGACCAGAGCCTAACACATTATGCTTGTGTCATATCAATAACCTATACTTCAAAGATGACATATAACAATAAGCCGGGCAATATATTACAAAGAAAAAATAATTTATTTGGTCTCCATTTGTTTCTTATATCAAAGCATTCTATAATAAAATTACCAAGATGTTTCAGAGTTGGTAAAGGTTCATTTGTGAATAGCCCCAAAAAATTGATTCCCTTGTTAGATTTTTTAAATATGTGCCAAAAGATCTATTTTATCAAATAGTAAAATTCGCTGTTCGTTAGACAATGTACAGCTAACAATAAAATGCCTTTCATCTTCAACTTCATTTAAAGTATTTGATAAACAGTAGCGACATAATCTTTGTGATCTCTCAATGTAAGTACATCCCAGAACATTGAATTTCCTGTAGGAATAAGTTCACTTTCGTTATGCATTTTCTATCAGTGTTACTTGCAACTGTTTGTTTCCTATCAAAACATGTTTCGAGGGCATTTTATGGTATATATGTTGTTTGAAAACACATAAAACATTTTTATAATGCAAATGTAAGTGCATTTCATTTACGCTACAACCCCTTTTGCACCCGTCCAACATCTTTGATTATGCGTATTCAGTAGTAAAGGATGCAAAGTGTAGAGATATACATGTAAAATTGATATGATTTCATGTTTAGTTTGCGGACTATTGTGATCGTTTTCCTATCTATGAAAATGTATCATAGGAGCGTAACAATCTGTAATTCTGATGGATTATCAAACGCAAAACAATCTAAAAACCGGCATATTAAAATCAGAGATCAATTTTACCGAAATACCTCAACTTTCACTTAAACCATGGACATAATTAAAAATTAAAATCGTATTCAGGTTAAGTATTACAAAACGACATTAAATTGAGTTTACAGATATGAACAAATTAAATGTGTAGGCGATTTAAACAAAATTACATGTCAAACCAGTAGTTTACAGTACACCGTGTTTGTTGTGAACACGGCATTATACTTATTTCTTTTTGAAAAAAAATTGTCTTTTGAACCATTATTACACAGTTGAAATGTAACGAATGAATGTCATTGACCACCTTTCACGTTTTTAGTTTGCAATTTAAACCACGAAAATATCCCTCTAATAACAGCTTTTTACCTTCGTTTTGAAGAAAGATATCAAAATACTAGTAAGTTACAACGGGCAGACCTTTTTCTGCGCTTTTGTGATAGAAAAATCTGCCGCTCTTTTTTTTTCGGACCCGCTCCTTGCTCATTCTTGAAATGACTGTTCTGCCTCGAAGTATCTATGATGCTGAGCATGCAAAATTCCCGAAATTCGGGAAATATGTTTTTTTTCCGGTTTTTTTCTGTTTAGCCTTTTCATTGTGTCTCCGTTGACCGCAAATTCTAATTATTTTAGACTCGGATTTTATTTTCTAAACATCAATTATATATCATATAAATGAACATCCTATTTTGTCATTAGTTCCGAGGTTCTTAGTTTTAATCTGCCTTTTTACAATACCTTGCAGGGGGAAATTCTGGACGTCTAGAGAATACGTATATGAAGGACCGATAACCCTTCACGGGACGTCATTTGGTAACGTCCCACCTTAAGTGTCTTGGAAAAAAAATACTGATGTCAGACTAGCTTTTTGGAAAGCTAATACTTGTCTATTTTACTGTAGCAACCTTTCAACCCTATTTCCAAGGTACAAACAAGGGAAATTCATTATTTATGAAAAAATACGGTTACATGTAACATTCACACCTCCAACTATCTCAAATATACATGTAATAATCCAAAGGAGATAGAGCAAAATGACCATATCTAATAATACAGTAATTATTATTATCAAGATTGTATGCAACAAATACCTCATGTGCCTCAAAGACATTAAATTTTAATGACAGATTACCCCTTGATAGAATTAGGTCATTGCACGAGTATTGATAACATGATGAAATATATAGGGAATAATACATTGCAAAATCCGTATCACATACTGTATCATCCCGAGTTACCAATATCAGCCCTATGGCCTCTAGCCCAAGGGCTGATATTGGTCGAGGAATAATACGGCATGTGATACGGATTTTGCCATGTATTATACAGTTTATCATATATTTAAACAGAGGACTACTAAATCCCCAAAAATACCATCAAAAAGTGAAATCGGTAAGAGCATGCATGTACTTTGAGAAGCAGAAAGCAAGAGTGAAAATTCAGGGGGACAAATTTTGTTTTCGCGAAAGTGTTTTTTGTCCCACACAGAAATGGTAGGGGCAGAGTTTGCTTTGCCGGATGCCTTTTTTATCCGTAAAAAAAACATATGGACAAAATTCGCTTTCGCGAGAAGGCTTTTTTTTGTCCCTGATAAAAAGACGTAGGGACAAGTTTTACTTAAACGATAGCATTTTTTGTCCACGCAAAATTTCAATGGGAAAAACTTTGTTTTAAGGAGAGTGGATTTTTTGTCCCTATACACATAAAAAGAACAAATTTTGTAAAAACATTTTTTTTTGTAAATCGGCCATCATAATTTACAAAGTGTTAAGTACAAGCGATCTTATTCATATCCATGAAGGAGTAGATTTTTAGTTATGGAAAATACAAAAAATACCGAAATTGCACAAAAAAAACCCCAGTAAATTTCGTTATGCTGTACACGTGTTTCAAGGAATAACCTCTCATTAGCAGCATTAAAATCAAATAACATGGAAAGCCATAATCCAAAAGTAGTCCAAAAAAGAAGTACTCATTTCCAAAAATATCAAAATATGAAGCCAAATCCAGTACCAAGTGTGAAGTTCTTGTATTTGGATGTTGCTCTAGCATAATGTGTCAGCTGAGATATATATGCGCGAGTGACAGGCAGAAAGTAAGTTACTACAGAGGAAGTTAATTCAAAGCAAAGTGGTCTATATTTTCCCCGGATCACATCGGAAATACTTCGTAAAATAACAGTAACTGAATTTTATGAATTACGATTAAAGAAATAAGATTAAAACTGTAGCAATATAAATCTTGTTGGAGAATTTGATAATTTTGTTGAACCAGATATTTTATTTTATAAATAAAAAAAAATATTTCTATAATACTATCAATTTTCTTGTGTCTAACATTAGACTATTATGGAAGCCGGATGCGGCCATTTTCGCGTTTTCACGTTTTCGTGTTTTCGTGCTATCATTCAACAACGCGAAAAGGCGAAAACGCGAGATCAAGAAAGCGAAAACACGAAAAGTCGAAAACGCGAAAAGGCGAAAACGCGAGAACGAAAACGCGAAACGCGAAATCCCAGACACGAAAACGCGAAAACATGAAGACGAAAACGCGAAAACACGAAATTAAATAGATCTCGCCTTTCGCTTTTTCGCGCTAGACATATCGCGTTTTCGTGGGTAAAATCTCGCGTTTTCGCCTTTTCGCCTTTTCGTGTTTTCGCGTTTTCGCTTTTTCGCGTTTTCGTGTTTTCGCCTTTTCGCGTTTTCGTCTCGGAAGTTTACATCTAACGCATGCGTCATTAATAAACAAAAATGTGGTCGTCTCAAAATATTATATTGATAGCTTTACCAGAAAAACTATGTGATTTTTTGTATATTTATAATTTAACCACATCATGGGCCAGAGCAATTTCACTACTTAGATCGTGATTGGTTTAAACATATCTATTCAATAGAGAGGGGAGTAGGAGAGGTCTCGTGAAAATAAATGTAGAATCCCGAATTCCGGGTAAAATAATTTGCCAATCCCGTTTTCACTCTAAAAAATCATGTAACTGTAAAATTTATCTCAAGTAAATGGATAACTTCTGCAAAAGTAACACCTTTTCATCAATATAGAGATTCAGCCATATCTATAAGAAAACAAAAAGTTCAGTTGTCTGTTAGCTTTTTACATTTTCATCTTCTCGTGAAAACCGTGAAACTAATTTAACCAAACTTTACAGGAACGATGTATGTAAGATCCTTCACACAAATTGTTCGGAAAAAAA